>WAAF01004053.1:0-186345 GCA_013400475.1 Tricholaema leucomelas | reverse complement strand
GAGGTGAGGAGAAAGTTCTTCACTGAGAGAGTCATTGGACACTGGAATGGGCTGCCCAGGGAGGTGGTGGAGTCGCCGTCCCTGGAGCTGTTCAAGGCAGGATTGGACGTGGCACTTGGTGCCATGGTCTAGCCTTGAGCTCTGTGGTAAAGGGTTGGACTTGATGATCTGTGAGGTCTCTTCCAACCCTGATGATACTGTGAGACTGTGATATTCTCTGCTTTTTATATTAATATAACATTTTTTATATTACTATAACATTTCTCTTTGGCCTTTTTATCAGCATTAGAGGGAAGGCCTATGTGAAGCAAAAGTAATTTATAACTCAAAAATTATTTGTCTTACATGCATCAGATTTTTTTAGGGTTTTTTTTGTGTGCCAAGCCTTCCCTTATCTCCTTACTTCCATCTCACCTGGCAGCCCTATAAAGAACTTTCTCCAATTTATGCCTCTATTTCCTGAACTCCTGACTTTTTTAGCAGTTGAATACCTTCTCTTTTTCTCTTTTCTTTTCTTTTCTTTTCTTTTCTTTTCTTTTCTTTTCTTTTCTTTTCTTTTCTTTTCTTTTCTTTTCTTTTCTTTTTAATACTTCTGAACAAATTAATATTGTAATTCTTGTGTGACTTGCTTTCTCTTGGTTTCATTGAATAGATCTGCCATTCCTCTTCTAACCTGTGAATTGTGAGTTCTTTTGACATATGCCTAAGACTTCTAGTAAGCCATGGCATTATATAAGCTTAGACCAATGGGATCCTCACGCCTACTAAAATTCATAGGTGTTCCATCAACAACAGCAGCAATATGATAAATAAGCCCTAAGAACAGTAGTGTTCTTTTTCCTGTTTGTGAAATACAGCCATGATATCTGGCAAACCTTGTCTGAGTTAAGTAACAGGCTCTCTAGAGCAGGTCTTTGTGTAGCTGCAGCAGTGTGAATATTCCAAACGTGCTGATTTTATCTTTGATGATGAATTATTCTGTATTATTTATTTATAGAATCACAGAATAGTTTGGATTGGAAAGGACCTTTAAAATCATCTAGTTCCAGTCCCCCTTCTGTGGGCAGAGACACCTCCTACTAGAGCAGGTTGCTCAAGTCCCCATCCACCCTGGCTTTGCAAACTTCCAGGGTGGAACTTCTACAATTTTCTGGTGAGTATGTTTCAGTGCCTCACCATCATTAAAGAGAAGAACGTTTTCCTATCCAGTATTAGCACAAGATATGATTATCTGGAGCCTTTTAAAACCCACCTGGACATGTTTCTATGCAACTTACTCTAGGCATACCTGCACTGGCAGGGGGGTTGGACTAGGTGATCTTTAAGGTCCCTTTCAATCCAGAGATCCATTCTAATCCACACCATTCATAGAATCAAACAGGTTGGAAGAGACTTCCAAGATCATCCAGTTCAACCTATCACCCAGCCCTATCCAATCAACTAGACCATGGCACTAAGAGCCTCATCTAGCCTTTTTTTGGAATATCTCCAGGGATGACAATTCCACCACTTCCCTGGGCAGCCCATTCCAATGGCAAATCACTGTCTTTGTGAAGAACTTCATCCTAATATCCAGCCTATACCTTCCCCAGGACAGCTTGAGACTATATCCCCTTGTTCTGTTGTTGATTGCCTGGGAGAAGAGACCAGCCCTCACCTGGCTACATTCTGTGATCAGGAAGCAGTTCTTTCACCAATTTAGAGCCAAAACTGGAGCATGGAGGACTTGTGACTTTGAGCAAGGAAGACTTCCCTCAGTGAAGAAGGGAGTTAGGAACCATTTAAACAGGACACATATGAGACCTGACAAGATGTACCCATGAGGGCTCAGGGAGCTGACTGATGTCATTGTGGAACTGCTCTTGATAGCTAGGTCACAGTGACTGGGAAAGGTTCCTAATACTGGATGAAAACCAGTGTCACTCCTATCTTCAAGAAGGGCAAGAAGGAAGATAGAACCTCCAATCTTTTGAGAACGTAAATTAGTAATTGCTGTTGCTTGCTGCTATTATACCTCAACACTTGCAGTAGCAGGGTAAGATAAAATGTGGCATTAGGTGTATTTCTGATAGAAAACTGAGGCATAAAAAGAATGAGATCCAGTGAACTTGGGGGTTGAATTTATAATCACAGATTTTTCAGAATGCTTAGTGTTGTGTGAAACTTGTCATCTTTGAACCAGAATTTATGTTGCCTTTAGTAGGAGTCCCTGATACTGTTGTTTCTGGTAATTGAGTCATGTGGAGCTAGGCTTGGAATCAAAGCTAGTTTCACCTGCTCAATGTCTGGTTGAAATGACCCAATTGCTATGACATGAGAGACAGCTGCAGAGTCTTCAGGCAGGATTCAGTGGCCTTAACCTTTCTGATATGCCTCATTCTGCTCTAGTTCTGATATACCTAGAGGATGCTAACCTACTGCTGCCATCAGTTGCTTCATATGCTTGCATGGTAGTAATTAGTGCAGTGGAACAAATTATTTCAGTTTGGCAGATAACCAGTCTTGGCACTGTGAGGACATTTGGTCAAATTCTAGGGATTTTTGTTTGCTCAGAAAAACAAAATATTTGACTACAAAAAACACCCACAAACAACAAGCTTTTAGAATAATGGTATTAGCCACATCATTTCCCAGTCTTCCTGGGTTTGAATTTTTAAACTTAGTAGAACTTAGATTTTCCATTCTGGTTGTCTTGGGTTTGCTGGGAAAGAATCCCAGGTCTGCTGTGGGCTGCAGGAAATCAATGATTCTAAGTCAGCCAGGGCACACGATTTGTGTTTGCTCACAGGTGTATGCCAGACCATGAGCACCACACCTAGCATAAAGGGGAAAGTGTGAGGAGGGTGGAGCCTGTTGCTAGACCTTTCTGCCTGAGTTCCTTCTTGCTCTGCTCCTCTTTGTTCTCCTGCACCTCTTCATTCTCCTGCTCTCAAGGAGTTGGGTGAGTATTTGTTCATGAGCAGACTGATACTGGATTATGCTATGATGCTAATGACTGAACTTAGTTGATAGGAATTAAATTAGTTCAAAACCTTGATATCCTGAAGTAACAGATCAAAAGGAAAGGAGACCTTCCAGCTCAGTATGAGGAGACACTACTTTATGATGAGGGTGATGGGGCACTGAAGCAGGCTGCCTGGAGAGGTTGTGGAGTCTCCTTCTCCGGAGACTTTCAATATCTGCCTGGATGCATACCTTTGCAGCTTGCCATAGGTCATCCTACTTGGTAGGGAGGCTTGGGCTCAATGATCTCTGGAGGTCCTTTCCAACATCTAACATTTCTTGATTCTGTTAACCTGTTTAGTAATGTTAGAGCAAAGCAATCAAAATTTCTGTCCTCAGACTGACTCTGTGAACTCTAAATGGCATCAACTTACCTACAGATGTTTAAAAATAGAAATAAGAAATCAAAATACAGCAGATATTCTTACTAGTGGACAAATGTAAAGTAGGTCTAACTCTGTTTATATTGCTTTTAAAATAATTTCCACATCTGCCATATGCCCACTCACTCCCTCAAATATATATGAAACAGATACTGTGATTCTGACTTTTACACTTTGACTGTAAATCTTTGGCTGCAAAAGTGAGTCACAATGAAGTCAGAGGAAAATGAGGCTCTAGGTCTATACAAAACAAATAAAAGCACTCTGGCTCCTTGTCTGACCCTGAAGACAAGTGACAGAGCATGGCTTGCATCCATAAGGCTAAACTCTTTTCTGCAGTAAAGCCTTGTCTCTGTTGCATATTGGGAACAATTCTAGCCTTGCCTTACTCTCCAAACTGTGCCCAGGTGTTGTCTGGAAGAGTGCTAGCTCCCATGAGTCAAATCTATGCCAAAGACTGTACTAGCAATTAAATAACATGGACAGTTGCATGCCATAGTGTCCTGGCCCTATTTAGCTGACTAGCATAACAGTTGACTAGACAATGTCAGCAAAAGAAGCTGCTGGCACAATAAAACCAACAAGAGCTGTAACTGCTAAACTGTTTGGATACCAATTAGGTGGATCTTTATAGGACCAACTGTGGAGTGGAGGGAATTGAGAGTAATCTTTTCAGTATGAATATCATAATAACAGTGCTCTGGAATAAATACCTTATATACTGTAATTTTCAATTGCCATCTCCATGCTGTATTAGAAAAGTACACATTCAATGGCAATTTCATATCTTTATTACTTTCATTTCTTATGAACAGGTCTCTTCCATATAGTTAAAACTACTGTTTATTAGCCAGTATTTTCTATGGATGTATGAAATAAGTTCAACTAGTTTCTCTAGAAACAAAGCACTGTTTCAGTCATCCCTCACTTACTGTGCAGGCTCTTGCTTACATTGCAAGCATGTATAAGATGGACTTTTCAACTCCTTTTATTCTTCAAAAGTCAGGGGACACTTGGCAGCCCTAAGTAGAAGCTTTCCACTTTAGCAATTCATTCAGATAAAATTGTAATGACCAAGTGATTCAAATGTGTTCTTAATCAGGAAAAAAAGGCAATTGGAATCTCTGAACTCATGGTTCAGAAGAAAATTTTCCAGCCCAATTATTCAGTACCTTTACTTTGCTCTGAGAATGTGTACATTTTAGTATAGCAAGGCATGCTTGCATTCACTCTACACCACTGCAAATACTTGTGGAGGACTTGCAGGTATGAGATTTAACAAAAGACTGGAAAACTTCTGGACAAAGGGTAGTGTACACAAAGGAGAGCACAGGAGGTTTCACTTGAGCCTAAGGAAAAACTTTCATTTGAACATGCTAGAGCACTGATCAGGCTGCCCAGAGACATTGTGAAGTCTCCTTCTCTGGAGAGTTTGAAAATCACCTGGATGTGTTCCTGTGCAACCTGATCGAGGTGAGCCTGCTTTAGCAGAGAGGATGGTCTAGATGATCTTCAGAGCTCCCTTTCAACCCTGATCTAGTTTCAATAAATACTATAGAGTCACATAGAAGGGCTTCAGCGGCCCTTGTAAGATGAGTTTGCCTGTTTTGTTTGTTTGTTTAAATCAGATTCCTATTTTGGAAGTGTAGTAGGAATTATTTTTGGGTATATTGAAGTAGGGGCAGGGAGAGGATGCAACCTGATATTACATCTTCTCTTTTTTTAAACTTTTAGTAGGACATCTAATTCCTCGGTTACTGAAGTGAGGACAAGTTTATTTGGATGCTGGTGTCAATGACGGGGGGGTGTGTCATAACACAGTCATCTAGAATTGAAGGTTTATCTGTCATTGGTGCAAAGGAGGAGGCTTTTTACCACATGTATGGCTTCTATAAGCTACCTGTTGCAGTAGCTTTAGATACTGGCTTTCCATAGCATCATGGTTTCAAAAACTCTTCGGGAAGTTAAAGATGTAGTTTTAGACTTTCGGAAGAACAAATATTCCTTTTGAAGTTTTGTTGGAGGGTGTTGCTGTTTAATAGAAAGCTTAAGGGAAAGCTTAAAGCAGGACATAGAGACTTTGATACTCCATAGATAAAGAAATTCAGTGCTGGTATTCTGTGGAACCAAATCTCTATGACTTAGTAAAAGGAAAATGAGATGAATTGCTTGTCCTGAATAATAAGCAAAAAAACTGTTAGGGCACTCTTGTCCCTCTAGATATCTTTCCTGAGCATGCTCACTAGAAATAGATTAGTGATTACTAAATGACAGTCTGCTTAGAACAATGCTTTAAAACTTGATTCATTAGTTTCAGACTGGATATTCTTAAGATAGAAAGATTTCTGAAGTAATATAGAAAATAGAAAGATTTCTGAAGTAATATAGAAAATAGAAAGATTTCTGAAGTAATATACTCTCAGATCAAACACCTGCCTTTTACAGGACAGAAGCCTTGCTGAAAATTGGAAGATGCAAGGACTCTTAATCAATGGTATAACATTTCTTCCAATAGTGGAAATTGGTCCCTAAACACTTTTATAACAGGAATAAAAATTAAAGGGTAATTTAGTTACAAATACCTTTTGAATAATGACAGTCATAGATGAATGTCAATAAACTGTTTTGGTTCTGAATCTATTTCTGCTAGTGTTTATTTAATATTATCTACAAAATGTGTTTGTGCTTTTCTTTTTCTCCAAGGAAGTTATTTCTGAGTTTAAATGAAAGTGCTTACAGGTTTCATTTGAAAATCTGTTGAGTATTTTGACCATTTGAATGACTCCTTCAGGAAATTAGGGTCTGCTTTTCAAGACTGCATTAATTGTCTGAGGTGAGACTAGGTCCACGTTTTATGTAGAAAACAGCGTTGTTTTTTTAAACCATACTTTTACCATAGGCTTCCTGTCTTTACTGTAATTTTCAGACAGATTATCTCCCTAAAAAACCTCTAAGCTTTTCATTTCCATCACCAAGAAATTAAACTATTAAAAGCAAAAAAGTATTATTTTGAAACTTCACACTCTCTTTTTTCTTTGTTTCTACCTTGTAAGAGATGTGCACAACATGCACAGTCACGAAGAATACAAATCAAACATCTCCCAAAGTTTGAACATTCCTAATTTGTCAGCCCTGTCAAGTAGTTACTGAAAGATCCAATCTGGAGAGAGTGAAGGAAGAAGGCCACATCAAGTGCCAAAAGTGCATTGGACCTCACTGCTTGGCAAGCCCATCTGTTGAGATAGCCATTTGGTCTGCCTTAGAAGACCATACTTGCACAAGAATTAGAGACACTTCCATGGCTGCTACTTTCAGTTCAAAGGGAAAGGAAGGTTTCTTGCACTGAAGCGCTCGCTTGTGTGTATGCTGGTTTCCAGCCTAGTAAAAACTGCCTGCTTGTGTGACTGGTATGCTTTTAAAACAACTTCTCTATTGCATTTGACAGTAGCTGAGGGCCAAGAGGCTACAAAACCTAGGCTTTAAATAAGAAATATAGATTAAAGTAATTCAGAGAAGTGTTGCTTAATCTTCTTATTTTCAGTCCCTTGTTTTCTGTACCTGTTTCCTTCTAGCATTCTACTGCTTGTGATAGCCACTACCTTCATTCACTCTCCCAGCGGCAGCTAAGAACACGCATTATACAATTTCCTTGGCTGAAGCCAGGAATACATCTGTATTAACAGCTAGAGAACAATTATGACCATTTACAAGTTCTTCACAACTCATTGTAACATCAAGACACATGGAGCAAATGCCTTTCCCTGTGGGGATAAACATTTTACCCCTGGCTTTCTCTCAAAATTTAGCCCTTTTTTTAAGAGCTGAGTAGCCACACCTCTGATCTTTCATTGATTTAAAAACATCCAAGAACCAAAGCTGGGAGCTTTTGACCTCTTCATTTCCTTAGGTGGGAGCTAAGCTCTGTTGAAACTCTGGCATCAATATTGAGAAAATAATAGTATATGAAAAGAAATTCCAAGTTATAATTGCATGAGGATCTCTAGGCTGAATTCAAGGGTTATCTGTTAGTGTTTGGAACTGAATTCTAGATCAGAGGGCAGAAAGCTGGGAGTGGCTGATGTTTAGAGGATTTTCTGCTGAGTAAATCAAAACTGGTATCAATTGGAAGAGTAGCAGGTGAAATTGTTGGCTTACCTTTTCCCGTCATGGCAACACTTCCTCCAAACACATTTCTTTCAAACAGAGCTTTACTCTGCTACTCTCTCTCACCAAAGGAGACACTTTTGAAAAAAACAAAACAAACAAACAAACAAAAAACCAAAAACAACAAAACCCAGGTGGATGCTGAAGGCTTCATCAGCCTGCAGTCTGCAAACTGTTCTCCCAGTGAAACGAATCACATGATACTGGGCATAGCAGTGATACTGGGACCCACTCGGGCTGGAAAAACTGAATAGAAATCAGACCAATCACTTGACTGGGACCTCTTCCAATTTTATTTTGGATTAAAGACAACTTTCTTTGAGGTGTTTCCCTCCGTTCTCTATTTCCTCCAATCCTCTTCTTCCTGAAAAAGGAGAGTAATAGCTAAATCATTTAATTCATTACACTTTCACTCATCCAAATGTTGTTGTTTTTTTTTTTGTAATCTACTTTTATTTATTTTCTTTTCTCAGTGGTGGTACCTGTAATGGCAATGCTGATTGATCTCTATGCAAGTCTGATTTTTGTCATCTGTTTTTAAAAAAGGAGACTACATTTGAAGATTTTGTAGCACATGCTGCCTTGAGGTCTGAGGTTCCCCTTTCTTCTACTGTTGCCCACTTTGTGCCTGCCACAGGGATGGCTGTATCTGTGTGCTGTGGTATCCATGTAATTGGAATCATTCTGCAATATAAATGCAAATAATCATCCAGCATATTAACCCAGTATTAAAATACAGAGGGCTGCATTTTCAAAATATAATATGAGAGACTTAAAAAACCCATTTCCAGTCCATGTCATTTGTTAATGAGATTGTATATTTAGACCTGACAGACAACTTTAATAACTATCTTATAATATCTGCAAGTATAAAATATGACATGAAAGTGACTTATGATATATGAAGCTCAGTGAGCCTGAAAAGAGGTATCCGTGCTCTTACCTTCTCACCCCAAATCCTGCTGCTTTGATAATTTCTGCTGCCTTGGAAATAATTCAAGAACAGAGAGCACACCAAGGGTTGAAAGAGGCTGATAACTCAGGCCTACAACAGTCTGCAGTAGGAAACAGAGGTGCAAATGTTGTCTGACTGTGTGACAAACCTGTGAGCCGTGAGGAAGAAAGGAGCAAAACATCCTTGTTCTTGTGACAGCCTGAAGATGTTATTCATGGCAATTCTCAAATGCCATAATGCCGGTAACAGCAGCTTATGATGTGAAGAACACTTTTATCCCTGTGCTTTCTGACCACTGAGTAGCGATTTGCCATTAGCAGATCCTAAATAGGGAGTAAACAAAATTCAGCTGTCAGCAAGTACCATGTTCTGATAGCCAATGTCTTCAGGAGATTTTGGGCCACTTTGAATTATCAGAGGAAAAGAAGCTTTGTCTTGTTTGGATAAGCTTAGTCTTTGAGCTACTATTAAGCCTCCCCCTGAACCTCTTACCTGCTCCAGCACTGTGGAACCTGACCCCTGGGTGGTGAATGACCTTGTCCCCTGTGGTGGGTGTTATGGGACCTGCACTTTCCATGATACCAGGCCTTGCCCTAGGAGCCCCTCCACAACTTCAGGATAACCTCCAAGCCCTCTAGCACACTACAACCTCCACAGTGGGGTTGTAGTCCTGCAGGCTTGTCTAACACCCACTGCACCCACAGCAACCTCTGCACACTGAACCTTTCAAGGATGTCTAGGGTATGTCAGCCCTTAAGTCAGAGGTGGCTAACCGTTGCTGCCTAGATCTCAGCTATTCCTAGGTGTAGACCGAGTCATCCCTTGAGGAGGGTGACCTTGGTCTTCAGAACACTGTTAACTCTGTCAAAGCACAGAATATATGAGGACTAGCATCTAACCTATTCTGAAATAATGTAGAGAAGTGCAAATGAAAAATAGGCTTCATGCAAGTGAACTGCTATAAACATGATGGATATATATAGTGACTTGTTATGATCTTTCAGTACTTTTAGCAGTCCCTGCTGTAACAAGACAAGGGGTAATTGTTTTAAATGAAAAGAGGGAGGATTTAGACTAGATAGAAGGAAGAAACTTTTCACAGCAAGTGCTGAAACACCAGCACAGGTTGCCCAGAGAGGTGGTAGATGGCTCAGCCCTGGAAACAAACCAGGTCAGGTTGGATGGGACTTTGAGCAACCTGATCTGGTTAAAGATATCCCTGATGACTGTAAGGAGGTTGAACTACATGACCTTTCAAAATCTCTTCCAGTGCAAAGCATTCTAGGAGCCTCTAATTAAATTATACTGATTGTGTATTTAAATCACCATAAAAAATGAGTGACAGACACTGCGTTCTAAAAAGGTGCAAAACTTTAGCACCATCCTCGCTCTTCTGATCACAGAATCACAAAATGTTAGGGGTTAGAAGGGACCTCTGAAGATTGAGTCGAAGCACTCTGCAAAAGCAGGATCACCTTGAGCACATAACACAGGAACACATCCAGGTGGGTCGTGAAAGACTGCAGAGAAGGAGACTCCACCACTTCCCCAGGCAGCCTGATCCAGGGCTCCAGTACTTCCACATCATGTTGAGGTGGAACCTCCTGGCCTCCAGCTTGTGTAAATTGCCCCTTGTCTTATCACTGGACACCACTGAAAAAGAGCCTGGCCCTCTTTTCCCCCCTGCCCTCCTTCAGATATTTGCAAACACTATTCAGATCTCATCACAGCCTCCTCTTCTTCAGACCAGACAGTCCCGAATCTCTCAATCTGTCTTCATCAGACAGATGTTCCAGTCCCTGATGCTTGCTTGCATGCCCTAACACCTTATTGCTTTGGAGTTCTGATTCTAGGACTACATGGTATGGATCATGTGTGAGGTGTAAAACCTCCTTATTGTTCATGCTTTTAGCCTTTCTTGGATATGCAGAGGGAAAGGACACAGATGTTATGTGTAAATTCATATGTTTAGCTAAGTGTGAATCTTTAGCTCATGATGAAAGTGTGCTTCATGGGGATTGGCTACCTGACCTGATAACTAATGTAGGAAGGATAAAGCTGTAACACAGATTGCAGTAACTGCCAGCTTCTCACTTGTAGGAAGGAGGGCATCTTGCTTGTATATGGTTGGTTTTATATGGACCTAAACCAGTATGACGTGTAATTGGGCAACTTGATGTCTCCCACTGCAGAAAGACCCAAATTGACCTGGAGCTACCAGAATCATGAGACAAAGCATAAGACTTGCTTCAGCATGAGCAAGTACTGGAAGTAGAAATAATGTGACTGACATGACACTCTAGTGAGTAAGCCTTGCTGAGCAGCCATTCCAGTGCAACAAAAAAGCTTCCACACCACAGCTGAGGTTCCTCCCAACTGAGGAAAGGAACATTCCAAAACATAGGACGTCATGCTCAGCAATAGAAATTGGGAGTGGGGGGAGTTTGCCAGAGCCGCTGTTCCTTAGGGACTGGCTAGTCATCAGTCAGGTGGTGGTGAGCAGTTGGGGTTTCTGGCCTCACTAGGGCAGAGTAGAGGAGGAGGAGGAGAACCTCCCTTGACCTTTCAGCCACAATCTTAGTGTATCCCAGGAGACTGCTGGCATCTTGGCCATGAGGGTATCACCTGTTTTACTCGAGTTTGTCTTTGTTGTTTTTTGTTTATTTTTACTTCCTAAGCTGTCTTTACCTCCACCTAGAAGTTTTTGTAATTGCCCTTCCAATTCTGTCCCCTATCCCACTGAGAGAAGGCTGTGTGGGGCTTAGCTGCCTACTAGGGTTAACCTGCAATAAATGTCTAGCCTATTCTATACAGGACTGTATTTTTAAACATGAAGAGATTGCAACAGAAATTTCTAAAACATGCTTCTGTATGTACTTCTCCTCAAGAAGGAAACCTCTCTGAGGATAATGTTTACATATGTAACAGCAAACACTGTGTACTCAAAATACTGGGAGCTGAGTGTTAAAATAGACATATATATTAACCCACAATTAATCCAAGCTTCCAGGCTGCTTATTTTTCATGGTTGGGAAGAGGCTTTTCTAATCAATATAACTTGATAGCTGTGGCCACTTGAATTTTGTCTTCATTCATACCATAGAAATATATTTCTTTTTAAAAAAAGCTCTCTTCCTATTGGGGTAAGAGGGGCTAATAGTTCCCATCTAGAGAGAACAGGCTTTGTGCAATAGTTGCTTGGTGTTTGTAGGAGTAAAGTATGAATGAGTAGAAAGATAGAAATACAGGTTGTCGTGGTTTTAAAGAGCAGACAGATATAACACAGCTATAACTGCTTATAGGCTTCTGCTTGTATTCTTTACAGGAAAAAAAATGAAAGATTTATTTGTTTTTGTTTACATTTATGTCACAAAAGAAATTAAACCTCAGCTTTCAGTATCTGCTCTATTACTTAAATACTCTCAATACTCTGTTTTCTAACTCTGAATTGCTCCTATGTTACGAAGAGGGGGACAAAAATAGCAAATTCCTCCAGTTAGAGACTCCTCAGAGCAGGAGTGAAAGAAGTCTAGTCAGGTCATCCAGCATGTCCCTGAAGCTTCCAGGACAGAGACAAGAAGGGCAAAGTTATACTACAATTGATCGGGGGCTGCAGCCAGCCTGATACAGTTTTGAATAGCTTTGAGACTGCTTTAAACGACGTGCGAGACCAAGCTATGCTCCCGTGTCAGTGAGACATAAATAACTTCCTGCTTTCTCAGCTGAATAGCCAAGGGTTTTATTAAAGCAAAGAGGGGAAAGTGCAGCTTTGTGAAAAAATCACAATTGCTGCTCTTCAAAGAACAGAGTATATATATTCAATGCTTTATGAGATGTACGGTATTAGCAAGCTGGACATCGATGTGTTATCCTATTGTGCTGTACAGACAGAGTGAAAAATAGTACCTGCACGAATAAATTGCTGTCTGAAGACACAAGATGGAAGGAAAACCAGGATAAAGGAAGTGTTATCATTCCCTTGCTACAAAGGCCCATGAAATGAGGAGCCCTGTGTCATGTGGCAAGTTTCCTTACGGCCAGAGAATGGCACCTGAGGGTCCTAGGTCTGCCTGCTGACCTCACCACCACACACCTCTGTCTGCCGAGGGACTTCAGCTCCCACCATGGCAGTCTTCCTCGGCACACCACATTTGCCTTGACCCATAAGAAATACTGCAGTTTTGAACAGATAAAACATGATCCAAACCAGGAAAAAGTAATGTCTTCTATGTCTGGCTTTATACTTCTATCCTTCTATATTTCTGGTACACCCATGACATTAGCTTAATGTTGAGCAGTAAAGGAATCAATGTATTTATTGTTGAATATAGTTAACTTTTCCTGGACTGTGAGACTGTTAAATGAAGATTGAGCTGGTAAAAGAGGTACTGTGTATTCTCATCTGTAAGATCTAACAATGAGTAGCAGAAATGAAATTTTCTTTTCCAAAAGTGCTTACAAAGGTAATTTTCAGTGATTAACCAGGTGTAACTGAAGCAGTGCTAGGTAAATTTTTGGTGAGAGCTTTCCACACTAGCCCAGAAAGCAGTTTTTATCGTATTCATCTCAGTTCAAAGAGGCATAATAACATTTTAGTAGTTAGCTATTTCAAAGCTGATTAATGTTTATTAGAAAAATAAGTCATGCTGTGGAGAGCATGACAGTCTACTGGAAGAGACATCTCATAAGGTACAAGGAGGCAGGTTGAGTCTAGTCCAATAACCTTGTCAGAACTTGGCATGACATGAAGGAGGAGCCCAATGGTCCTGGGCAGGGAAAATGTGAACATCATTTAAGTATCTGTATAATTATGAATTTCGCTCTTGCTGCTCCAAGATAGCTGAACTCTTCGTCCTTCTCTACTGTCCTCAGATACCCAAAGATGTTGAGGCAGTCTTACCCTCCCTGCCCTGAATTAATAGAAATGTCTTTTGTATTAAATACACTAATCTTCTGTATATCACAATTACTGAGCAAACAGCCTGTGAATCACAAGCCATGTGAGGACCGCAGAGAATGACTGCCCGTTTGGCACTGCCTGTCCTGAGTGTGCCAGCCCTCTGTTCCAGCTAAGCATAACAGCATAATGATATCCACAGCTCTAAGTTGTGATCAGGGGACACTCCAAACCCACCAGAGCCACCTTGTGGCATTTGAAATAGAAGATGGTCTTATGGGTGGAACTGAAATTTTCTATGGCTCCTTTCCAAAATGTGGTGTATTTTGTGGTTGTTTTCATTAATTTCATACAGAGACTTTGCTACTGAGGTTTTTGGGGGTTTTGTTTGTCTGGTTGGTGGGTTTGGTTTTGGTTTGGTTTATGCTTTTTCTCCTAGAAAATGAGATCAGGTCAGGGTTAAAACTAGCAAAGAAAGTTTACATTAAATGGTAGATAAGGCACTGAGAGATCACATATGCACTCATATTTCTGTATTTGGCTTCCCATACTTCTTTGCCTTTAACAAAAGCTGAGGTAGGTTTGAAGCCTGAAGTACTTTCTCAAATCAATAGGACATTAGGAGGAGGTTCTTGCCAGAGAGAGTGATTGGCATTGGAATGGGCTGCCCAGGGAGGTGGTGGAGTCACCATCCCTGGGGGTGTTCAGGAAAAGTCTGGATGAGGCACTTAGTGCCATGGTCTAGTTGACTGGACAGGGCTGGGTGATAGGTTGGACTGGATGGTCTTGGAGGTCTCTTCCAACCTGGTTGATTCTATTCTATTCTTAAGAACTCAGCACATTGCTGACAATTTTGGAAAGACCTATGCCAATATTTCTGAGCAAACCTGTGTTAGTTCTTTAGTACTATTCACTCAGTACCTCAGAATCTTTGAATCCTTTTTCTCTTCTCACTAGTTGTGAAAACAAGGTTTCACACTGATGGAAACAAGGTGACTAAGGAGCTTTCGGATTTGGGTTTGCATAGCATTTTGCTGAATTGTAGGCACCAAGTCCTAGAAAGAGTGAGATGGTACATTTATGTGTTGGCACTTGTACCAGCAGTAATTTAGACTGTGGTAAACAATCATTTGAACCAAAAGAATCTTGTCACTGGAAAAAAAGTCCAAGGTAAAGTTTGAAGGTGTGGGAATAAAACCAAGGCCTTGCTATACTTAGGGTATATATAGCCTCTGCCGCAGCAATCTGATGTGCTTGCAAGTGTTCTCTGACAAAGCGAAGTTTACATTAGCCTCTGTTGTCACCTGCTGTGAACCACATCTTATCTGCAAGCATCTTCCTTTGTGTGTTTTACCTGTAAACTGCTGGTAAGATTGCTCAGCTGTGCACCTAAGTATTCATCTCCAAAAAAAAAGCTGTTGTTTGTAATGAGATCAGATTTGCTTAAGTAGGAGATAAGCCCTTATACTCAGTACACCTTGAGACTTTTGTTCAGTCTTGGGGTCCTCACTACAAGAAAGACATTGAGGTGCTGGAGTGGGTCCAGAGAAGGGCATGAAAGCAGATGAAGGGTCTGGAGTACAGGTCTTGGGAGGAGCAGCTGAGGTAATAGGAGTTTCTTTAGTGCTGATAAAGGGAGGCTGAGGGAAAACATGCTGGCTCTCGACAACTCCTTGAAAGAAGGTTGTGATGAGATGGGGTTTGGTCTCTTCTTCCTAGTATCAAGTGACAGAAGAAGAAGAAATGGCCTCAAGTTGTTTTGGGTGTGTTGCGGTGGGGGAAATTAATCAATACAAGATGATATTTTACAAAATTAATATTGTTTATTGATTTTGCTATTCAGAACTCTTGCCACCCCCAACCACTAATTTTAATAATATTTTGGTTCTTACACAGTTACGGAAACATTCTATGGATGATATCTACATCTAATATAACCAGCAAAATACATAAACACTAATTCAACTGGAAGACACTATTCCCGCGGTCAAATGCCTTTTGTGGCCAAGACGTCATTTGCCCAGTAGATGGGCCCAAGCTCTTTCTGCTCTATGGCAGAAGGCAGTAGAGAATGACAAAGAGACATTTAAGCATTTACTCACAGATTATTATTATTACCCTTGCAGGGGCTAGCCACAGTCCAGACAGTGCCCAAATACTTTTAGGGAATTTTGCCTTTTTGGATGTTGAAGCTTGAATCTTCCCAGCTTCTGGGGAAAGGATGCAGACAATCTCTGACCTTGTTCTCCTGGCTTCTTCTGGACAATCTGTATGTATGTCCAGGAATTCTGGGCAGGACCATCAGGTGCAGAAGGCAAGATGTCATGCAGTCTCAGCACGATGTCATGCTGGCCACACAGGCCGATCGCGTGCAGATATCCAGGGTCTGCTCCTGATAACTCTCGGCAGTGGAGTTTACCAGGCAAGCAATAAGGCGGTGTGTAGCAGCAGCACAGCCGAGCACAGCAGAGAGAGTAGGGAAGCAAAACAGCGATGCAAAAGCACATTGTTCACCTGCGTATCTCCTTTCATCAATGTGGGCCAAGATTAACTGCCCTTTGGACACAGAATAGCCAATCAGGATGGCAGTTAGCCGGACCATACCATATTAGGCAGGGTCCACAGGCCTGGCTCCCCCAAATATGGGAAGAGCACAGGCCTTGCACCCAGTAGGCCATAAGCTAGACACGTGGGCTTACACAACTGCGTTACACAACCTGGGCCCTGGGCAGGCCAGACTGTATGGTGCCAGGCCCTTCGTGTCCATTTGATAAGTAAATTTATATAAGCCTATTTTGGGCCTATGGGCCCTCCACGACAGGGTGAGGTTGGGATTGGATATTAGGAAAAATTTGTTTACTGAAATAGTGGTCAGTCTTTGAAACAGGCTATCCAGAGAGGTGGTTGAGTCACTGTCCCTGGAAGTTCTCAAAGAACATGTAGACATGGCAGTTTTGGACATGATTTAATGGCACGGTGATGGTAGGTTGGTGACTAGACTTGATCCTAAATACCCTTTCCAATCAAAATAACTCTGATTCTATTTGTAACATAAGAGCTCAACATGACACATCAAGCAATACGACCTACTACATTGTAAAGGCTTTATTTTCTGCATTTTTATATTATTAGAATGTACTAAAATTGAAGACTCTTTACATGCATTAGAGAAGTGCTAACACCTTAGTACATGACTGTGTTATACAACATTTAGTTTATATGTTTATACTTAGAGGAACCATTTTCAAGAAACAGAAGTAGCAACAATGGGCGTTGCTTTTGGCAATACCAGGAGAAAGACTGAGGATTGAAAGCGGTGGCAATATAATTCAGAAGTTAGACTAGTCAAGCTTAAGTGAGAACACTTTTTTTTTTTGGCATCATCTTTGTTTTAACTCTTCTGTGGATAGATACCTGTTGATTGACTACTTGCTACCTTTTTAATGTATATTTACATTCATTAAAAGTCTTAACATCATAGACATTTTTATTTGTGTTCTAACCACATGTAGGTGTTTGGACCACTCTCACACGCTTACATGCTTAAGGAGTAGCTTTAATTCCAATGTGACAAAGAAAAGCTAAGTACCAATGACATCCCTACTTCAATTAGAAAGAATAAGCTTCTGCTCATAATTGTTTCTATTAAGAACTGTACATATTTCTCATTTAGGGCATCAAGACCTACTTGGTGAAGGAAGCATCCCTTTTAAGTAGTTTGTAAACTGCTTGTTCTGTTGCTTAAATTCACTTCTAGCACTATTAGTTTGTGAGGAAATGGAGTTTAGTTTTTGTGATTGTTTTGCTTCTTAATGAACATTTAAAGCCTGTTTAAGATTTTTGTAGTAAATTATGGTTTGTGCCATGTAAACAAAGTTGTAAAGAGTCAGGGATTACACATCTGATGGTAGCAATGTAAAGCTAATATTGGCAAATGAGGGAATGGGAAACCAGTTGCCTCCTTTCCAGCATGCAATCAGTGTGAGTCTCTATGATGGGCAATTACCTTAACTGCCTGCCTAAAGCAGCAGCATGTTATACGATCAGTCCAGTGAACAAGATTATACACTTCCTAGTACTTGATAAAGAAATGCAATAGCTGGTAGCTATCATAATTTCAGTGTACTGATTTCAAACTTAAGAGGAAAAAAAAAAAAACAACCCAAACTAAAATACTAAGATAACCCAGTCAGAAAGCGAAGGATGAAATAATACTTCAGTCATCACAGAACTGCCCAAGCTAGAAGGCATCTCAGAAGATGATCTCATCCAGCCTTTTGTAGGAAAGGGAGCCTCACTGAAATTCTAGAATCATAGAATTGTTTCAGTTGGAAAAGGCCTTTAGGTTTGAAACCAACCAGTCTGTAACTCTATCAAGTGTGCTGCTGGACATTGTCTTTCACCACCACATCTCTGTGTCTTTGAAACACCTCATGGGAATAGGGATTCAACCACTTTCTTGGGGAGTCTATTCCAGTTGTTGAGAACCCTTTCAGTTAATTCTCTTCTCCTATCCAACCTAAACCTCCCCTGGTGCAATTTCATGACACTTCTTCCAGTCCTATCACTTCTTACTGGGGAGAAGAAACCAAATTCCACTTCACTCTAGACTCATCTTGGGAAGTTGTAGAGAGCCAGAAGGTCTCTCCTCAGCATTCTTTTCTCCAGATTGACAACCCAAGTTCCCTAATCTGCTCCTCACAAAACCTGTTCTCTAGGCTCTTCACCAGCTTCTTTGCCCTTCTCTGGATCCATTCTGGCACATCAAATCTGCCTTGTTGTGAGAGCCCCAAAACTGAACCCAAGATTCAAGGTTTGGCCTCACCAGTGCTGTGTACAGGGGTACCCTGCACAGTTGCATCTTGAAAACAAGAACTCAAATACTGAATTCCTATTGCAGTGAGTTCAGCACAGAATGATATGGTTGCTCAGAATCAAATGTAAAAGCTTTCTTCTGCTGCTGAAACATTTCGGACATTTTCATGTTGCTTTTAACTGATTTGGCTTTGTTCTTGTTGAAATAGGTAGAAAAAATGAAATGTCATACTTAAAATAATCTATAATACAGGAAATCTCCTTCTAGTTGTGGTATTTCTAGCAAAATGAAATCATGAGCATTCCTAATCCTTTGTTTCAGTCTGTGCTGTTTAGTAATCTGTGAGGGAAAGAAGCCAAATAAACAGCTGGCATGTTTTAGCGGTTACTACAAGCTTCTCTCTTGGCTGTCTCTGCCGAATAGAAGGGATTGCCTGGTGAATTTAAACGCAGGGCTGAGTGCCACACATTCTCATTTTGCACTTCAGCTGTTACGTTGAGCAGTTCTGGCACAAAGGAACTCTGCAAGTGATGTGGTTGCTCGGTGGGAGAGAACGAGCCTTCTCCAGGGCTTACAGCAAACTGAAGTGAACTCCTAATAAAGCCTGTCAGAAACCTTTGCAATCCTGTTTTAGTGCAGAGCCTGTATTTTGGGCCATATTCACTGAATTAAATGTGCCAACATATTTATGTAAAAAAAAAAAAAAGTCACATCCCTCAATGCTTCAAAAAGGCAAAGGCACTGTGTATTTTTTGGGTGATGATGGAATAAGCATAAAGCATTAATTTCCATGACCAATATCTAGTTGGTGGTGAGGATGCAATATGAGATGTGGTAGTGAAGAATTTTTTTTTTCCATGTTCTTTTCTCCAAGAAAAAAAGTAAGACTTGGTTAATATTCATGAATCAGTGCGCATTGCAATCACACAGTGTAGCAATATGCAGGCCATTATTGATTATTTTAATTCTCTCTTCCATAATTTCTGTGTTAATGTTACCACTTTTGGTTTATAGAAATTGAGAAGATCAATATTACTTTATTGCCTCAGTGTGATTTTTAAAAAAACATCATCAATGTTGAATTAATTAACAGCAAGGAATTGCACATGATTAATTTCCATAATCCTGTTCCTATTGGAGTGTATTTTATCTCCTTTTATTCCTGTTCTTCTGTCATAGTGAACTTGTTGCATCTTCACTCAATGGGTAGCTATGTATGGAGGTGTATAATGCTGTGAAATCGACAGGTTCCCTTTGACAAGCAAGATGCTACTCTGAATTTGTAATGATTTGTATTAGTGAATACAAATTTGCACAAATTGCTTAACTGACTTCAATACAAAGTTCAGTGGACATTTACAGATTTGTATCATTGCTAGCATGAGGAGGTTCCACATCTCACTTCTAGTTTGAACTGTAAAACACAGAATTATAGAATCATTTTGGTTGGGAAAGACATTTAAGATCATGGAGTGCAACCATCATTTAACTCTATCCACAATGAGCTATAAGGTTTAACAAAGCCTGAGTATGGCATTTCATATAGAAATTTGGGCTTAAAATCCTGGTGGTAATGCAGTGCAAAATGCTGTGATCTCTTATCTGAGTTTTTATGTGGTATTTGTTTGTTTGTTTTCCCCTGGTCCTTATGGTATTAGTGGTCTCTTTTTAGATGTTTAGAGGTCAACATAATGACTTGAATTCTGTAGCCCATTAGCTTCTACTGTAAACTTTCAACCCTGTCCTTTTGTCTTACTAATTTAAGTCATACACTTAAATATGTGGTTTGCTTTATTACTTTGGCATATTCTGAATCTGGTGTAACTGTGCCTTGATATGTATCCTGTGTTCAGTTTGTGCTGTGTGAATCCTGATAAAAAAACTTAGTAGTACATCAACTTAACTGCAGTTACACTTCAGAATAATGCAGAACAATGTTTACATATATATGCATGAAATAAATTTCTATGTGAAGATTTGAAATACACAGATAATTAAAAAAAAAGGATCATTTAATTATCTAAAACCACTTGAAGTGTTGGAACTCTTATTCATGTGTCTATGTATACAAAGTGTTTAATTTATAAAGCTTTACCTTTAGATATACAGTGAGAAAACACTGAGTTCTACAGACAGTGCTCAGTCTTTTTACTTCAGAGCAACCTGGGTTTTGTGCCTTAATCTACACTATTCTAACCTCTATTACCCAGAAATCTCCTTTTATCCATCTTTTAACCCCTAATGAACTCTGGTAAGAGTGGTAAGTCATCTGCCTTTTTTTACTCATGGAAAATAAATTAGTACCCAAGTTAGTTAAAATGCATAAATCCAGATCAGTATCTTTCTGAATGCTGAGACACAGACCATCCAATGCTAGGATTGTATGTTCCTTTTCACTGACTGATTCCTTTTTACTTATTCTGGTGTCACTCTTCATTTCATTAATTTTTCATTTTCTGCCTCCAGGAAACTTCTCTCTGATTCTGGCATGTTTCCCTCTTTCTCCCTAGTGAACATACTTGAAACAAAGAAATCTTTTAGCTTTGCAGCACTCAGTGCCTCATCTGTCGTCAACTCGCCTCCATCTATCACACCAAGAGACCATAGTCTCCCTCAAAATCCTCCTGATCTTTATCTATTTGTAAAACCTTTTGTTTGTCCTTCCACCATTGACTCGAATTGTTCTGAAGTTTTCCTTTCTGCTGTGACACTTTTTGGTTTTACCCTTTTAACAGATGTCTCAATTATAGCAATAATAGTATTTGACTGCTGTTTGCAAGCACAATCTGGAGAGGAAAAAGAAAACACAGTCAACAGCTGCAAAATGCTTTAGAACTACTAAACCTACTCCAGTAGGTTTTACACAAAACATTCCTTGACTTTTCTGTCATAGCAGATGACTTGCCTATTTTTAAACAAAGAAGTCAGAGTATACATGATGCAGCTTTCACTGTGATGGCAGAGGCAGGACCTCCACCACTCTGAATTGCCTCAGCCACCCTGAAGATCAGTTTAAACGGGTTCCACTGGTTTGTATCAGCTGAGCTTATTGTTTGCCATGATCATTTAGGCAACCAGTGAAACCAAAAATGTTACGTTAGTTGAATAAGGCTTAGGTTCCCAACTGTGATTGTTAGCTACTGAAGGTAACAAATGAAAGAGAGAGATCCTTACATTGAACAGTGGCCAGTCATTTTACACCGCTTCTGCAAGAGTGTCCAATGATCTCTTGAACATGATTAACTCTTACATTTCTGATCAAGAACTTATTTAATATCAGTCATCTCGATTTTGCTACTAAATGCTGATGCAGTATACAAAGCAGTTCACCAAGTAGTACCTGAGTGTGAGAGATGGCACAGGTGCTGATATACTTTGTGTAGTAGAATTAACATATAAATTGTTAGTCCGAAGTTAGAAGTGTAGCCTCAGCACAAGATGATTAGAGGAACAGATCATCTCTCTTACAAGTAGAGGCTGAGAGACCCCAGGGCTCTTTAGCCTGAAAAGACTAAACAATATTTATCAATCTCTAAAGAGTGGAGGTCAAGGTGGGGCTAGGCTCTTTTCCAGAGTGCCTAGTGACAGGACAAGGGGCAATGGGCGCAAACTAGAGCACAAGAACTTTCACTGGGTTTTGAAAATCTTCACTGTGGTAGTGGCAGGGCACTGGACCAGGCTTCCCAGAGACCCTGTTGAATCAGCTTCTCTGGAGTCTTTCAAAACCCATCTGGATGTGTTCCTATGTAACCTGATCAAGGTGAGCCTGCTTTAGCAAGGAGGTTGGAGTAGAAGATCTTTAGAGGTCCCTTTCAACCCTTAACATTTTGTGATTCTAATTTCAATAGATTCTAATGAGTGACATAAAAGCGCTACAGCAGCCCTTGTGAGATGAATTTGCATTCTCATCTCAGGAATTCTTTACAGAGAGAAGTGCTCATAGAGGAGATAATTTTTTACTAAACAGGTGTAACTATTACTGAACATTCTATTTGTTAATTTTAGACTCTGATATCTCAGTCTTGTCTTGTGGATAAAGATGTCAGTGCTTACCATCAACCAGCATAGATGAGTACATCAAAATACAGTTCTTACTGTAAAGAACTATGACTGTAAATAGTGAAAAGCAAGCAAAATAGAAGATATTCAAGGTCAACATGGCAAGCAGCAATCACAGTATACCCACTACTTAATCTTTGTCAAGGTTTTGATTGGGCATCACCATGAATGAGAGACTCAAGGAGCATTCAGATGTAGAAATAGGTTTGGAAATGTTAATAGGAAATAATAATATTCAGATAAACCAGAGGAAATGTCAGAGGCTGTTAGATAACTGAGCAGTAGTATGGTGGAAACTGGCATTTTTGCTTCAGCTTTTCTTTTCAGACAAGAATATTCTATATAATACTGGCTTCTAATTTCTTGTTGTCTTTGAAATCTTACATGTGTGAACACTCATTAACACTGTTATGTAATATTATTGTAGCTGATAGATCATCAGCATAGACCTGAATTTTGCAATTCTAATCCAGAATGTTTGCTCAGATCCCTAAGCTATCAACCAAGTTCTCAGATAACCTATCCTTTTGTTTAAGAATATATTGAGCTATACTGGAATCTAATGTATACTAAGATATAGTCTGATACTTAACTGTAGTATGTATAGTTAATTTTCACCCCCAAACCATCCTGACAATTTCTAAGCCAACGTAACAAAATCTATTGGAACATAGTCTATTGTTTCTGAAATGGACATTTTCCTAAAGACTCTCTATTTCCATGCACAGAATCACAAAATCATAGACCAGTTCCAACTGGAGGGGATTTTTGGAAATACAGTCCAATGTACCTGATTGGAGCAGGGTAAACTAGAGCATACTTCTCAGCTAGGTTTCTAATGTTTCTATAGATGAAGACTCCACACATCTCTGGCCAAGCTTTTCCAGTGTTTGATCACCCTAAGTAAGGAAAAGAAATCTAATGCTAAATGGAGTTTCTTCTATTCTGCTCATCATTTGTTCTTACTGCCTCTCTTCCTGTTACTGGATGTCACTGAAAAGAGTCTGATTCCCTCTTCTTCACATGTCTCCAAACATTTATACATACTAATAAGATCTTTCTAATCCTTCGTTTTCCCAGACTAAACAATTTCAGCTCTCTCAAGCAGTCCTCACATGAAAGATTATTCAGTCCTTTCATCTTTGTGGACCTTTGCAGAACTTGATTAAATATGTCCATCTCTTGTACTGAGGAGCCCAGAACTGGATTCAGCACTCCATATCTGGCCTTACTAGTGCTATGTAAAGAAGGATCACCTCGAATGACCTGCTGGCAATGTTATTGGCCTTTTTCACCCCAAGTGTGCATTGCTGACTCAGTAACAACTTGTCTACCAGGAGCCTTGGGCCTCTCTGAAAAGCTGCTTTCTAGCCAGTCATGTCCCTGACTTTTCTGATGCCCTGGAGCAGGAATTTGTACTTCCCAGGTGTCCAGGTCTTGCTTAGCCACTTGCTAACCTCATTTCTACAGCTCCAGTGTCTTACTTTCCCTTCTTGTGATTCCTATGTCACATAAAAAAAAAAATCTAGCTTAGCATTCCTTATTATGTTCTTTCTGAAGACTTGTCTTGCATGAATCAGATTCAGTGATGTATTAACCCATATTCTAAGGGTATGCACATACAGATTTAGTTTCTAACATCAAATTATTTTGGGGTTTGGATTGTATAATTAATTGTCACGGGGTGTTACCTCCCCCCCAACTCTTATGAACTCACCCAGAGTAGACTCAGCCGGCTGGAAATTAAGAAAGGAAGCTTTATATATTTACAGCTTAGCACAATATACAAGCAGATATTTACAATATATACAGCTGTATACAGAAATACACAAGTTAAAAGTAATACAGAAACACAACAGCCCTCCCAGAAATCAGAGTCCCCAGGAGGGGCTCCCAACCACCCTTCCACCTTCTTTCCACCCCTCTGTCTTACCCCAGAGCTTGCCTTACGTGCAAGGTGAGTTTGGGGGATCAGATGGGGGTTAGAAAGCAGAAGGATTAGTTACACAGAAGCAGCCCAAGTAGAAAAAGTACAGTCTCCCAGAGACCCACACCGACTGTGTTATCTATGTTTATGTTCTTGAATTTATACATCTCAGCAAGCCTATGAGTCAAGTAGAAATTATCATTATTTCCTTTTCACAGCCTATAATTTTAATTTCTCTCACTAAAATATTCCAGCTAGCCTCAAACTAGCCCATTAATGTTTTTTTGATTCATTGCTCCAGCAAAATATTTTGCAATCTTAGTCCATCACCGTGTTTATGAAAGCCTTAGAGCAGAGTGCAATTGCACATAGCCTGTCCTGAAAGAGCATAGCTGAAGATAAACACCCTGGCTGTTCTCAGTGTAGCTCTTTGCATTGTCCTCTCACACTTTGACTTTATTACTGAGTTTCTAGAATAAAAAATATTGGTTACCAACCCTTCTGTACTTTTCAGGAGACTTAATTTAAGTGCCCCTTGAGTTTCTAAGCAGCATAACAGATGACATGATGTGCGTTACCATCTGACAATATTTTCATGCTTAGGTATCTTTTTTCAAAAATCCTATGATCTAGGTAGAAAATTCAGACTTTATAGTAATGATATTTCTGTGTCAGGTCTGCTACTGTAGCAGCTGGTAGTGTCTGGAGGACATCTATTCCTTCTACGGTTGGAGAACTGTCAGTACCACAGCTTTCTCAAACTCTTGTGAAACAACTTCCTGTAGGAAGCAATTTTCTCTTTGGTCCAGTAGGGCTGGTGGATGAGAATCAACTAATTTGGGATTAGGGAATTAACAGTGGCACACAAGATCAGGAAGGACAGTTTTTGTTTGAACAGGAAGGAATTTGACTTTCCAGAAAGTCCTCAGCAAGCTGATTTCTTCTGTATGAAGTAAAATGCAATCCTTAGAAAGACTTTGACTGGATAACCATGCACTTTGCAGAAAGGCAGAAAGCCCCCTTACTATGTGCAGACAACTGAGAACTTCTAGTACTAGTACCATTATCACCAGCTTACCAAAGGACACTACCCAGAAGCGGTAGGGCACCTGCCCCAAGCATCAGGTAAATCACAGGCCGGACCAGCAGTAAGACACTGTCTGTCCAGGATTGCATCACCCACTTCCACTGAGGTCTGCCCAGACACCAGACTGCCTGCTCCTCCCAACATGAGACCACTATCACTTACCAGACATCTGCTAGATAACAGATTTTCAGCTGAATTTGTTCCCCAGCTGCCCTGGTTGGTGTGGTTGAAGACACAGACACTTGGATTACATGATCCAGGAGCCTAGTTCAGCATTACTGAATGGCCTAAATAGAGCAAAGAATTAGAAGCAGCAGCTCATATTTTCAGTTTGAGCAACTGGAGGCAAAGCTACAGAGGGCAAAAAAGAAACGTATACACTTCTTTTGGTGTTGGTCATGCAAGAGAAAAATGGGGCAAAAATGGGATATACTCCCAAAACCAAATCTCTCCCCAGCTTCACATTGTTGCTGTTACTCCAAGGGTAACTTGAATGAGAAGTTATTGTATAAATGATGTGTTTAAAATATTTATCCTTGTTAAACAATCTTGCTGTCTGTATCTGGCAGTAAGTAATACTTATTTTCCTAATAAAAATTCAGTAGAGCCATTTTCAGGACTTAATGGCATCTGGACTTTACATCTATCCTCCAGAAGACAAATGACATCGCTGTATATCCTTATTCTGGGTCAAACTCTTAGCTTCTAATATGTAAAAAAGCATCCTCAGATGACACTGAAAGAGTGATTGGACCAAGAGTATGTTTGTAAGATAGAGCAGAGGCATCTGTCTTCAGAGCTGAGGAGCATGTGGAGGATGGAGAAATGCTAGAGTGTGGTTGGATGACATCTCCAGTGAGGCACTCAGAGTTGGCAGGTGCTTGGGGCAACTGTCTCTTGCTCCATGCTAGGTGGTGAGCCCAGCAGTGGTGCCTACTCACTGCTTTCACAGGTTCAGAGTCATACTTTTAGCATGACTACTGGAGGAAGGCCAAATAGGAACAGATGGGTAGGGAAAGATGTGTGTGAATATAGATGGTGGGGATGGCATGAGCCTTCATGCAGAGGAACCTAGGGTACATCTGAAGAGTGTTTAAAAAAAACTTTTTTAGCAGTTGCATGGGCTGAGAATCTGTCCATTTCCAGCCTAAAATGCCCTAACCCTTGCTAACAGACAGGAAAAGTGCACAGGAGAGAACAACAGGTTTAACTGTTCAATGCTGAGCCTCATTAATGTACAAATAGAATTTCAGCAGAAGTTGGATGGCCTTGTCCTGCTTTTGATGGTAAAACCTGGGAAAGATTACTACGCTGGAAGACAGCAAGCAGAGAAGTGTAGGATATAAATGTTGAAGGAAGAGAAGAAATTTAAAAGGAATGATGCAAGAGATGAGTTGAGAATGAAAGATTTTCAACTTTGAAGTAGGTAAGGTACAGTCATGATACCAGCTGTGAATGCAGAGGAATGATCATAAGAATCATAGAATTGTTTTAGTAGGAAGATACCTTTTGACATCATTGAGTCTAATTGATCTCTACCAAGTCAAGTGCTAAGCTATGTCCCTTGGTACTACATCACTGCCTTTTCTAAACACCCACAAGGATGGAGATTTAACCACCTCCCTGAGAAGCCTCTTTCAGACTTTGTGAATCCTTTAATTCAAGAAGTAGTTTCTAATATCCAACCTAAACCTTCACTGGGGCAGCTTGAGGCCATTTCCTTTTGTTCTGTCACTTGTTACTAGGAAGAAGAGACCGATCCACCTTGCTGTCCCCAGTGTACTTACAGTTTGGATTTGCATTACTTTTGTTTCGGAAGCACTGTCCAGCTGTGCTAGTTTGAAGTTAGCTAGGATGTTTTGGTGAGAAGAACTAGATTACAGGCTGTGAAAGGAAAACAATGGTGTTGTCTACTTCTCTCANTGGACAGGACTGGGTGCTAGGTTGGACTGGATGATCTTGGAGGTCTCTTCCAACCTGATTGATTCTATTCTATTCTATTCTAACAAATAAAAACATAACCACTTCTGCTGGGGAACTGGCTGAGCTGCATTTCTCTTTAGCCTCTCTCTGCTGTTTCTTTTCTTTCCTAATCCACTTTGCTTCCCAACCCCTTGGCCGAACCTCCATTCGTCCTTGGGACTGGGGTAAGGTTGAGAGGGGTAGGGGGAAGGTGAAGGGGCAGTTGGAAGCCTCTCCTGGGGACTCAGGGCTGTTGTGTTTCTGTATTAACATTTACCTTGTATACCTCTGTCTATAACTGTATATACTGTAAATATCTGCTTGTATATTCTTCTAAGCTGTAAATATAAGCTTCATTCAATTTCCAGAGCTGGCTGAGTCTAGTTTGGGTGATTTCCAAAGTGTGGGGGGATGGGGAACACCCAAACCACCACACCATCAAAGCTGTACTCAAACTTGGCAATAAATAGGTAAAGACCTTTCAAAGCTTAGAATGAGGCAGAGGGTAAATGCACACATGGACTATGAGTTACTCAGTAGGCCGCTGTGAATTTGATGGGCCAGCTTCCTGGGCTTAAGACAACCTGTGTCTCTACTGGGATGGGCTCTAGAGGTAGGTGTTCCATCTCTTTAGTATCCGTACTTAATCTGATGCCCACCAGGAGGGTAGTCTTTCATATTCCGGTTAGTGACATGTTTTAAAGGACACCATGAGCCTGAAGCTGTGGACGGTTCGCACACAGTGACCCTAACTTGTGGTAATAGGCCTCTTCCTGTCTAGGCCTTGGTGGGGCCTCTATCAAACCAGAAATATTTGATTGTCACACAGGAAAAGTCACAGGTAGCTGAAGGAGTGGAGTGGACAGGGATCTTTGTCTATGGTTCAGTAATAGTTCATGGCAATACAAGGAGGAGATTCATCAAGTGCTACAAAGGCCTTTCCAAGGGAAATACATACTACTGGCGATGTTGCCTCATTCCTAATCCTCAGGTGCCCTGAAGATGGCTGCGACATAGACACATATGGAATTTTCCCACCTAGGAAGCAGTCTTCTTGCACCTGATATAACCAAGGAGGTTCTCCCAGATGAGCATATGAACAGGAAACAAGAAAACGCTAGTGCAGAAGGTAGCTATGGTCTGCCTTCACATAAGGATTTCCAGTTCAAAGGAGTTGAGTGAGCAGGGAAGACAAAAAGTTGTCAAGCAGCAAGTGCATTCTTCCCTTGTGTTGAAATGCCCTGACATCTCTTGTACCAGATCAGCCAGCTGTGCACATAGGATGTTTGAGGAGCAAACATTGCTTTTTTTTTTTTTTTTAATAAGGCTTCAAATGATTTGATGGTAGAAGACTAACGTTCTCCACACTGGGACTTAGAATTGAAATCTGTTTTTTTCATGAAGTATATTGACAGAAATACAGAATGGGGTTTGGAAGGGACTTATGAAAATCACATGCTAGAGTAGAATCACCTAGAGTAAGTCACACAAGAACATGCCCAGGTGGGTTTTGAATGCCTCCAGACTTCACAACCTCTCTGGGAAGATTGCTCTAATGCTCTGCTACTGTCAAAGGTGAAAAATGTAACCTTATGTTTGTGGAACCTCCTGTGTTCCAGTTTGTGTCCACTGGCCCTTGTCCTGCCATTGAGCACTGCTGAGAAGCGCCTGTTTCTGTCTGACGCTCCCTCTTTGTATATAAGCATTGATGAATGCTCTAAAATGCTCTGGATAACATTTTTTTTTTTAAGGTGTCTTTGAATTATGTCAGGAGTTTTTGTAGTGGAGAAAAGAGAAAGTAAACTCTGGCCTGAGCCTGGGTTTAATTATGTGGGTGCACTTGCTTACTTGCTTGTGATTTGAAATAAGCTGTGGAAGAGTCTGTATTGTTGCCCAAATTAAGATTACTGGTGTAAATTCTTCTTAGCTATGAAATAATATGCATGATTGACTGTGTAGACAGCGAGAACAACAGAAATTATTTCCACCAAAAAAAAAAAAAAAAAAAGAAGCAGTAATAGCAATAACACCTTCTGTTCTGTCCTGGGTCTCTGTGGCATGTGGCTGCTCAAAACAAGGAAGAAAGATGATGAGGGGAGATGCACTTGCTCTCTACAACTACCTGAAAAGGTGGGTGTTCTCTTCTCCCTAGTAACTAGTGATACAATAAGAGGAAGTGGCCTCAAGTTGCACCAAGGAAAGTTTAGATTGGATATTAGGAAAAACATCTTTACAAAAAGAGTGGTCAGGCATTGGAACAAACTGCCTGGGGAGGTGGTGGAGTTACCGTGCATGGAGGTCTTCAAAAAACATATAAACATGGCACTTTGGTACGTAGTTTAGTGGGCAAGGTAGTGTTGGGTTGAGGTATGGACTTGATGATCTTAAAGGTTCTTCCCAACCTTAGTGCTTCGTGAGACCTTCAGAACTGTTCTGGGCAACCCGGCGTAGGTGAATCTGCATTAGCAGGGGAGTTGGATCTTAAACATCTTTTCAAATGTTGATTCTTTGATTCTGTTCTATACTTGCTTCACAAGCAGACAACATCCACCATATCTGGAGGTGTTTACAAGGTGCATAGATGTGCTGCTAAGGGACATGTTTTGGCACCAGACTTGACAAAGTTAGATAAAGTTGGACTCAGTGATCTTAGACATTTTTTTCAACTGAAAGGATTCTGTGACTAGATCTTTCCATCACAAGGGAAACATAACCTTAAACATGTTCTTATTGCATATTGTGTTAGTGGACTACTGCAAAATACTTAGGGCATTTTGATTCCTAGTTTCCTTCACTAAATATCAATTAGAAATCTTTTCCTGAAGTGTCGAATCTAATATTTTCACTTCATGTTTTCTACTTTCTTGTTGCTGGTCAGCAGTGAAAGTTTGTATAATTCATGTGTTTATAGCTGAATGCTCATAGTAAACTGTTTAAAAAACTGGTCCACAGAGTAAAAAATGCACAAACGTGTGTATTAGGGACACAGTTTGCATTGTCTTTCAGAACTGATGGCAGACATACTGGGCTGTTTGTATTTGGTTAGTAATCACTCTGTTTTTGGCTTGTCATCCACACTTTATAACAAGTGAATAAAAGAATTCATGTAAATATTGCAAACAGCAAGCATGCAGGCTATGGTTTTATTACTGGTGATAATAAAGGAAATGGCCCAAGTGAAATGAGTACAAAGACCTCAAATAATAAAGCAATACATTATTCCTAAAATATACTACCCCAGACCAATTAAACAACCTGTATCTCCCTCAAAGAAAACAAAAGCATCAGACACAAAGGCAGAGGAAGAGCATTAGATTTTAACAGTGTGATGGTAAGGGGTTTATTCCCTGAAGATGATTAGACTTTCAGAACATACCCAAATTAAGCTTTGGAGCAATGCCAGTGCTGCAGAGTCCTTAAGAGAGTTCAAAGGTGTAGCCTAGCAGCCTTCACCTTTGCTGTGCTGTCTCCTCTTTAGATCTTGCTCTGTTGATGTTAACTGCTTAATTCCCAAGTGAAACACTGAGATCTAACCCACAGGAATAATTTATGAGGCATATTATCTGTCTGATATGGATTACCTGATTTTGCTGAGTGGAGCATTTCTATCCCATATCCTTGAATACCATAGTAGTAACTATACAACATATAAATATCTAGTCAGAATGTGCTAGTTTGAGCCTAGCTAGCATGTTTTGGTGAGAAGAACTAGATGATAGGCTGTAAAATGAAAACAATGGTGAGGTCTACTTCCCTCACAGTCTTGCTGGGATGTGTAAAGAAGAAAGGCAAAACAAAGATTAGGGCACTTGCTTCTTCTCTTCACTGGGGAGCTTTGCCTGCTGGGGAGAAGCTGAGGCTGCTGGCTGGACTCCATCTTGCTTTCTAACCTCACTCTCCTTTGCTTGGCTGCTTCACCTTGCTTTTTAACCCTCTTGGCCGAACCTCCATTCTTCCTTAGGACTGGGGTAAGGTTGAGAGGGGTAGGGGGAAGGTGAGGAGTGGTTGAGAGCCCCTCCTGNTCTAAAAGTGTGGGGGGGTGGGGAACACCCAAACCATCACACAGAAAAGGAATTTGAGCCAATGATTTTGTTGCTTTTTCTTTTTTTTTTTTTTTTTTTGCATACTTGCAGGTTCTCTCTTTAAAAAAAAAATCTGAAATTTCTGATACTAGCTTTAAAAAAAAATCACCGCTGCATCTGGATTTGAGAGATTCTGGTTATTACTAACACATGAACAGACTTGTATAAGGAAGGGAAGTTCAAGAGAGTAAAACCAAGAAAACTCACAAAGTAGTCTTCTTTTATTTGAATGTATGTCATCTATGCACTACTCTTTATTTATAAAAGATATTGAGTATCTTCTGACCAGGGTTGTATGCCTCTTTTCATGCTAACACGCTATGCTAAAATTTCCATGAGGCACAGAAATTTAGGACCATAGAAGTAGATATAACATCATGACAGACAATTTTTCTCCCTGATCCTGCAAAATTATAAACAGATGATTTGCATTTAGGAAATGGTGCAGGTTACCCCAGTAATAATGGGGTAATACTTTGCCAAGGTGGCCAAGAGAGCCAGTGGCATCCTGGCCTGTATCAGGAACAGTGTGGCCAGTAGGACGAGGGAGGTTATTCTTCCCCTGTACTCTACACTGATCGGGCCACACCTTGAGTTCTGTGTCTAGTTCTGGGCCCCTCAATTCAAGAGAGATGTTGAGGAGCTGGAACGTGTCCAGAGAAGGGTGATGAAGCTGGTGAAAGGCCTGGAGCACAAACCCTATGAGGAGAGGCTGAGGGAGCTGGGGTTGTTTAGCCTGGAGAAGAGGAGGCTCAGGGGTGACCTCATTGCTGTCTACAACTACCTGAAGGGAGGTTGTAGCCAGGTGGGGGTTGGTCTCTTCTCCCAGACAACCAGCGATAGAACAAGGGGACACAGTCTCAAGTTGTGCTGGGGGAAGTATAGGCTGGATGTTAGGAGGAAGTTCTTCCCAGAGAGAGTGATTGGCATTGGAATGGGCTGCCCAGGGAGGTGGAAGGTGGTGGAGTCACCATCCCTGGGGGTGTTCAAGAAAAGAGTGAATGAGGCATCTAGTGCCATGGTCTAGATGACTGGATAGGGCTGGGTGCTAGGTTGGACTGGATAATCTTGGAGGTCTCTCCCAACCTGGTTGTTTCTATGATTCTATACCTCACTTATGCTTAGAGCACTTCCCTTTGAGATACTGGTAAGCTTGTCAATATTAGTCTTTCAGAAACTTGTGGTTGTGTTTAGATTGTATCTTAGAACTGTGCCAAGGATAGTTTGGGATGTTTAGCGTTTTCAAGATCAGGTTAGATTGATTTATCTTAGTTATGCACATCTCCTGTTAAATTATGCAAATCTTGACCTATAATACAGTTTGAGATGACAGGGGGCTTGAGCACATTAAGTTTTCTTGCAGGGATAGATATGTATAGCCAAATCCAGGGATTTAACACCAGACATCTCATAGTCCAGTACTGAAGCAGCTTGACACAGTATAACTTTCACTGAAATCGGTGGGATTAACATGCTGAATAAGGGTTATTGTCTGGTAATTGGTGCAAGACTCAAAACAAATAGAAATCTTTGCAGATTTTTTTTTTTACCTTTATTACTCTGTTGTTTTGTGTTTTTTTTCAAATTTTGCCAAATGTGCACATGCTTCATTTGCTGCCATAAACATTTCTCTTTAACAGTCACATCAAAGTTTATTTGTAGGTAATTGCAGATTGGAGTCAGTACATTTAATCTCTGGACAATGGTAGATAGCAACAGGACTGACTCCACTGTGTTGTTGTACAAATTGTCATTACAACTGCCATTTCTGGTGGTTCTTGCAATATATGTCAAAACTAATAGATAAGTTTTTTTTCACTGTTGTCCTTGGTTTTGTCACTGTAGCCAGAATGCATTGTCAGAGACAAACAGAGATGCCAACCATTAAAAAATGAACATGATTAAATTTTTTCTCACAAGTTTTTGTAGAAGAAAACCTGGCATATGGCTAACTCCCAATTATGGAATCAAGTAATTTAATATTGCCTCAGCATAATTATGGTTACTGAAAATATAATCACCCTTGTTCATTTGTTGATAGCACACATCCTAATATTTTATGATGTTAAGGTAAATCATTGCATTTAAAATATATATATTTGCAAACAGTAAACAGAACTGGTATTACAAAGTACATCTGGTACATGTTTGAGATGCTTTAAATAAATATAAATTGTGTAACTTAGCTGCTAGGAAATTAAACTTATTTTAAAATCAATTTGCCTTTTAATGCCAGCCTTAAAAAAAAAAAAGTTCTGCAATTGTAGTAACTTTTATTGTCACTAGGGATGGAATAGAGACAAAAGAACTACAACAAAACAGAGCAAACGTTTAGAATGTTAAATAAAGGTTAAGACTGCAATCTAGCACCCTGTTAAAATTGGAAGTGTTCTTTCTGAGATCTGGATCTGGTGTGGCAAACTCCTTTTTATAGAGCAGTCATAGAGAGTGAGGCAACTTTTGTCCTGCAAAGAGGAGTCCAATGGTAGTCTACTTAATGAGTAATCAGATGAAGGAGAAATGGTAAAACTTAAGAGCAAAAAATGTACCTTAAAGGAAACAGAAATGCATTAAAAAGGAAAAAGAGTTAAGCGCTTACTAGAAGAAAACGTTGAAAAACATACTCCATCTTGAAGAATCTCTCTTACTAGCTAAGTCTGAGAGACCTGAGGCTTTTTTGCCTGAAAAAAGAGAAGAGAGGATCTTCTCAATGCTGATTAATACCTGAAGGGTGAGAGTCAAGAGGATCTGGTTCAAAGCAATCCCAAGCACAAGTACAGGCTGGGCAGTGACTGGCTGGAGAGCAGCCCTGAGGAGAGAGGGGCTTAGGGGTGCTGATGGACGAACAGCTCAACATGAGCCAGCAGTGTGCACTTGCAGCCCAGAAAGCCAATCAGATCCGGGGTTGCATCAGAAGTGTAGCTAGCGGGTCGAGGGAGGTGACTCTCCTTCTCTACTCTACTCTGGTGAGACTCCACCTGGAGTACTGCATCCAGTTCTGGAGCCCCTTTTACAAGAGGGATGTGGTCATGCTAGAGCGTGTCCAGAGAAGGGCCATGGGGATGATCAGAGGGCTGGAGCACCTTTCCTATGAGGACAGACTGAAAGAGTTTGGGCTGTTCACTCTGGAGAAGAGGAGGCTCTGAGGTGACCTTCTTGTGGCCTTTCAGTATCTGAAGGAGGCCTACAGAAAAGCTGGGGAGGGACTTTTTAGGCTATCAGGTAGTGACAGGACTAGGGGGAATGGAGCAAAGCTGGAGGTGGGGAGATTCAGACTGGACACGAGGAGGATGTTCTTCAGCGTGAGAGTGGCAAGAGGCTGGAATGGGTTGCCCAGGGAGGTGGTGGAGGCCCCATCCCTGCGGGTGTTTAAGGCCAGGCTGGATGAGGCTGTGGGCAGCCTGCTCTAGGGTAGGGTATCCCTGCCCATGACAGGGTGTTTGGAACTAGATGATCCTTGTGGTCCCTTCCAACCCTGGCTGATTCTATGATTCTTTTCAGTGGTGCCCAGTGATAGGACAAGGGGTAATAGATACAGGAAGTTCCGTCTAAACATAATGAGAAACTTTTTTGCTGTGAGGGTACCAGAGCACTGGACCAGGCTGCCTACATGTTGTGGAGTTTCCTTCTTTGGAGACTTTCAAAACCCACATGGATGTGTTCCTGTACAACCTGCTCAAGGAAACCCTGCTTTAGCAGACCCCTAGATGATCTCCAGAGATTGCTTCCAACCCCTACCATTCTGTGATATGGTGATAGTTGAAAGGAAAATGTGTAAATGTGATGTTGAAATGGTAAAGTGTAAAGGAGGATAGTGGAAAGGGAGATGGCAAGTAGGAATAAAATAAGAGACTGTAGTAAGTTGAGAACCAGCAATGATGATTCCGTTCCTGCCAGCAGCAGCACCCTGGGAGCCATAGTTTCCAGAACAGATGAGTGAAATCACAAGCGCTGGCAAGGGATACACAAATCACCTCACAAAAGGTAGGAGAGGAAATCTGGGACATGTTGACTTGTGAAGGTAGGTAGGGAACTGAAATCAGGATTTCATGTGGTAACCAAAAAATGACTGTCAGTATATTTTTAAATGTGTGAATTTTTTAGGTTTGTGGGTTTTTTGGTTGTTGTTTTTTTTTTTTTAGAAACTAGGGGAAAATCATGTACTCATTTGTGATCTTCAGTTGCTCATCTTGTTAACAAACTGGAGACAACACTGACCAGAAGCTTTCTGTAGGCTAACTTCCTGAGCTTCAACCTTGCTTTTAACTCTACTAATTCTTCAAGGCGTTACGTGTGACATCTCTGTCCTTACAGAAAAACAATGGTAACTGCTGCTGACACAAACTCCAAATTTATCCTTGGAATATCTACAATGAGCACTACCAGAGACAGATTTCCCCCTCTATACATAATACATGCATTCAGTGTGAAATTCAGTTTTTCCTATTATTAGCTCTACTGTGCTGCTAGAACAGGTTGATTCTACAGGCACCATAGGTCATATTCCCCCCTTATTTCTGTAACCATTGAAGTTTGTGGTAAGACTTGAGGACAATTTAATGACCACATCTAAACTGCTCAGTACACTCTTTTTTTATAGGTACAGTGGTTTATAATGCTGGAAAAATAGGAAAGATTTGTCAATGTCAGTTAAGAACAGCTAGGAGGTAGGACCACCACCTCCAAGAGGAATGAATAGTGAAAGTGAAACCCAACAGCAAAAGAGGAGAAATACCTTTGTAGTCTTAAATCACTTCAAATTACCAATTCCTAAACTGTATTAGACATTACCTGAGTGGAACAAATCTCTTTCTGGCCACATCAGGAAGCAAATTCTGGAATTGGCAGACTGACTTGTAGAAGACCCTATTTTAACGTGGGGGTTCTTTTTTAAGAGAGATTTTGGACTATATAAAGTGCTGCACTTCATGCTTTATGTATGCAGAGTTGTATATTTGTGCTTTAGATGTTTATACAAAAAATAGCATTTAGAAGAATCTGTTCAGATGTGTAATGTTTTCATAGGTGAAGAAAAATTAGCAATTAAATGGATGCAAACATATGTAGTGATAGATATTTGATATGAGTTAAGTACACCTATAAACTTACAAATGTAAATGAGATTTTACTTTTTGACACAGGGGGGGATCCAAGAACTGAAGCTTGTAATTCTATCATCAATATTTTCTTGAGCACATGACATTTCCTTCACCTCATTCAGAAGAGGTAATGTTTTGAAATGCTAGCTTATAAAATAAAACATAATTGAATACAGGAAGATTGAATCTACTTAGCAGGTCCAAATGATGAGACTCATGAAAGACCGGGGGAAAAATGCCCTTGTGAGATTCATTTGTGCAGAAGAGAATGTATGTCAGGTACTCAAGCAGTAGCAATGGTTGTAGGTGGGAACAGCGTGACTGTTAAAAATGGATATGCTGAAGACCTGGATGTACTTTGTCATAGTAAATCGTCAGGTTTGTAGAATGCCTGAAATATTGGTAGGAAAAAATACTGCAAATTCTAAACAATAAGAATCTCAATCTTTCAAGTTACTCTAGAATTAGTCCCAGAAATTTGGGAGCAGATAAGAAATCTCTTGTTCTTGAGGATAACAGACTAAGACAAAATTGTGGTTTACTGCTGGCTCTGCTGGTTTATGTTCTTGTTTGTGTGGAAGATAAGGTTTTGTTGTACTGTACATTATGTACTACTAAGGCAACTGGAAAGACTTGATTGCTTCTAAGATGATGAAACACAGTGAATATATATCCCAATGGGATGCATTCACCTCTGGGACATGTCAAAACCTTATTAGAAACTATCTGTAGCACATAGCACAGGGAGCCTCCCATTTTGTGCTCCCTTTGGTCAGAGTATCCAGTAATCTTTGCTTAGACTAATTATGTGATGTTGCCCTTATCTTAGACTTAGCAGTAGTAAGACCCATGCAAACCCTCCCTCAGTGGGACAGGGTGGTGAAAGCATGCTCCCAGCTGTGCTGCAGATTGGACACTTTACACCTCTGCTGGGTACTTACAAAGTGCATGGAGGGAACAGCTTCTGTCCTTGGTTCATAGTCAGAAATTCCAGACTGTAATTACACACCTCAGCAAGACAGATGAACTTGGCATCAAGAACTACTGTTTGCCTTTTCTTTATGGCTACTAGACTGGATGAAACTGATGCAGCTGTTACCTTCATCTGTCTTACTATGATCTGACCTCTTTACACAGAGGCTGATGGGAGAGCAACAGTATGGCAACGACAGGTCAGTTGAGATCACATTCGCAGGGGCATGAAGATATTGTCAAGCCATCTCAAACATACCTTCCTGCAAAGTACACTTTCAGTTAGGCAAATTTTGTTTTGTGGAATGGTTTTAAATGTTTGAGGGGTTATTTTAGTGAAGATGGATGTAAATGTGAAATACCAAAATGTGTCTGGAAAAATGTAATCTCTTGAGCAAAAGATTTTGGTATTTCTATAATATTTTAACCTGTGGTTATTATGAGCATATGAAATTATAATTGCAAACATAATACACTTTAAAGGGGAAGGAATCACATGAAAGTCCTGAATAAATATGGACTGCATTAGGATAGTTAAGTGGGTTTTCTTACTAAAGGCTACCTAGTAGTAAACTTGTTGAATGGCTGTGTCAAAATATTGCATCATTTGTGAAAATCATCTGAATTTCACAATGAGAGCAAACAGTACTGTCATTTTCTGGAAGTTAATTGTTACAGGATGACACCAGTAGCACCTTGCTAGTGTTGCTACTGTGTCGTTCACTATGGTATATAATGTTCATATTAAATACTAACATGTGAAAACAGAAAAATGGAGTCTCTAGTATGCAAATTGAGACTTCAGTACTTCAGGCATTTGGAGGTACACATAATTTAGTACATAATTACTTATCTCCATCAATATTGCATTGTCTTGATGGACTCTTGAATGATTTTCTTTGGCCATCATACGTGTAAAGGTTTGCATACAAATTTGAGTGGCAAATAGTTTGTAAAAGCTACAAATTACATATTTAAATTTAGCCATATTTTTTTGGCAAATGATAGAACACAGTAGACCAAATATTGAAAGTTTTTGTCACAATTCATTTCTGGGAGAGGTCTATGTTAGCAAGCAACTGTTCTTCGTACCTTTCTCAGAGGATAGCCAAAACATTTGAAAACAGATAATAGTGAGAAAGGAGGAAACAAGTAAAAAAGAACAGATTTTTTTTTTTTTTTAAAGCCTGTCCTTGGCAAGTCACATATTCTGTTGGCAGATGGCAACTGGACTTTCCTCATCTGACCCCACTTTTCCATATTTTACAAGGAAATAATACTTTCTTTGATTGTGTTGCTAGTTGACTTGTTAAAATGTGTCTTGCTTACAGATTTAATCTTACTGACACAAACTTCATGAAGTCTGGGAGTAATACCACATAACAAATTAAAATCTTTGTGTGGATGTTAATGGATTCACTGGGCATTCATTGGTACTCTTTTAGTGCATCTCCTACTTACCAACTCTTCTTTGATAGATGATGAAGTGAATTAGATTTATTACTGCATTTCTGGCCCAAGTTTGTCAGCAGGCCTTCCAGGTCATCAGATGAGTAGCATTGTTCTAACTGGAAGCGAGATAAGGTCCAGGTGAAGTCAAGAGACAGTGATAAATATTCAGCACTGGGAAGTCAGGACACTTACTAGGGTATATAATTACTTAGTTTAGGGTGTATAATATGGCTGTTGTACAAAATCACAGAATGCTTAAGGTTGGAAAAGATCCCCAAGCCTGAATCCAAATGTTAACCAAGCACTCACTGCCAGGTGAGCACAAAATCACATGCCTCAGTAATATGTGTCCATGGCTTTTAAACTCCTTCAGGGATGGGGACTCCACCACTGCTCTGGACAGCCTGTTCCAGGACTTAACAACCGTTTAGGGGAAGAAATTATTCCTCATGTTCAAACTAAACTTCACCTAGCACAACTTGAGGCTGTTCCCTCTTGTCAGTGTTATTACAGTCCTTAGCCTGATTCCTTTGCCAATCTATGGCACTGTTGTATTAAATAACATTTCTCTTCTATACATACAAATTTTTAACTGCTTGTTGGCTTTCTGTGTTCTATCCAGCACCATGTCATCCTAAGCACATACAGAAAAGGTCAGCAGTTGTCATAGCAGGTATTTAGTGTTCATTTAAGATGGTTTATAGCAAATGGTAAAAATGGTCTCTAGAAGGGAGGATATGCAATATGGATTTACATATGCAGTTCAGAAGCTGAGGCTGGGGAGATTTGTCTGTCAAATTACTCTTATTCTCATGCTAAAGTGGAAGACTCAGCAAGTGAGGTCTCCCCTCAGCCTATATTTCTCACACTAAACAATCCAGTTCCCTCAGCTGCTCTTCACAAGACTTGTTTTCCAGGTGAGATGGTGATCATGTGACAATTAATAATACATTAATATAATTTTGTGGGGAAAAAAAATTGCTTACATCTACCACGCTTCTGATATCATATGGCCAAATCCTGTGGCTCAGGATATTTATGAATGACAAAGAACTGTTGCAGAGTTGTAATGAGTTCAGAAGATTTCTCACAATTCATATGGTGGACGTTATTCATAGATTTAGAGCTGGATCAACAGTTAATTGAAAGCAATACCAAACCCTTGATCTTAAGCTTAAACCTTTGCTGAGACATTTAGAGGGAAGCATTTTTGCTTTCAGTTCATTCAAATGCTATAAAATGGGATCATTGAGAAAAGGGAAAATTCAAGGTTATACAACCCAGGTGGCTGGTGTGTCACACAGTTTGAGGATGCAATATTAAGCTCTCCCTCTCCCTTGTTTCTGTTTAATTCCTAGTTTCCAGTACTTAGTCGTTGAAGATGGTGTCATAAGGAAATAAGGCCTCTGAAATCTCATTTTCTCTTTCATTCATCTCCACACCAGTAACTCTTGAACGTTCACAACAGTCAGTCAAAAGTCTTGATCTTAGAGGAAGCTGGTCATACAAGTTGGTGAGGAAAACTGCTTTGTTAGTGAAGGAAAGACACACGATCAGGTAAAGTCCTGCGGAACTCAGCTCTCTCAATCTAAGAGTCTGACAAGACAGAATTACACACATGCTCACTAGACATTACCCTAGGATAGTTCCACCAGATCTGACTTCTACTTGCTCATTAGAAAGGATTCAGTAATTCAGTAGCTCTTTGAAGCAGTTGCAGTCATAACTTGGGTTCAGGTTTGATCATAGCCGAGACTTCCCAATGAGTAGCCAGATTGACAGGTGATGTCTCAAAAGCAGTAAAGCTTTCTGCAAAACAGATGGAGTAAGCAACGAGACTTTCAAGAAGGTCTTCAGTGAACTCAAGAGACAAACCTGTTGCAATACACAAAGTAATAGAAATACAACCTGAAACTAGTGAAATGAGAACAGAACCAATCCTGTTTGATATCTTTATTGATGATCTGGACCAGAAGATTGGGTCCATCATCAATAAGTTTGCAGATGACACCAAGTTAGGAGCAGGTGTTGATCTGTAGGGGGACAGGAGAGCCCTGCAGAGGGACCTGGACAGGGTGTATGAGTGGCTGGAGTTGCTGTCCCTGGAGGTGTTCCAGAAAAGACTGAATGAGGCACTTAGTGCCATGGTCTAGTTGATTGGATAGGGCTGGGTGCTAGGTTGGACTGGATGATCTTGGAGGTCTCTTCCAACCTAGTTGATTCTATGATTCTATGTAATGTATTGAGAAATAACATACTGAAGGAGGAGGTGAAGTATAAAAACATTGGAGTTTTATTTTAAATACCCTCCAGTAGCTAACGTCGAAAGTGCAACCAAGTCATTTCAGACATGGCAATAAGTTGGCTCCACAGCTGTTTCTGTGGCTACTCTTGTTCCACATTGTGTCTTTTAATAATTCAACACGGTCTTCTTTGAAACATAAATAGGTTAAACTGCAAGAAACAAAATAGGTTCAAAATGCAGAATACCTGTTCCTGGATATTTTCTTTTTCTGGGTTAACCCCAATGGGGTTCTGGGTTAACCACCACACCAGATGCTCACTCACTTTCTGCTGCTGCCTTCAGTGGGACAGAAGAAGAAGAAAAACTGAAAGCAAGAAAACTTGAGGACCAATACTAAAAAAATATGTAAAGGAGAAATGGAGAAAGAAAACAAGTGATGCAAAGGCAATCACTCAGCAGCTCCCACAAGTAGACCAACTAGTCTCTGAGCAAACTATAGCTAAAATTCCTGAATCTTATTGTTGAGCATGATGAAACCTGTCTCTGGCTAATTTGGGTCATCTGCCTGGTTATGTCCCCTCTCAGTCTGTTGCGCACTCCTCACTTAATTCACTGTATGAGTCAGATTGGAAAACCAAGAAGGCCTTAACCCTATGCAAAAGCTAGAACATTAACATGTTTCTCAATATTGTTTTGGTCAAAAATCTAAAACATAACTTCCTATGAGCTGCTATGAAGAACGTTAATTCTGTCCTAACCAGCCCCAGTACCTAATGTAGAAGACTCTTAGTATCAAGTAGATGGGCCCAGCAGAGAAAGACCTTGGGGCATTGATCAACAGCTGCTTGAATGAGCCACTGCATGCCCAGGTGGCCAAGAAGACAAACAGCATCCTGGCCTGGATCAGAAATGGTATGACCAGCAGGACCAGGGAAGTCATTGCCCCCCTGCACTGCTGAAGCCACACCTGGAGTACTAGGTCCAGTTTTGGGGCCCTCACTTCAAGAAAGATCCTGAAGTGCTGGAGTGGGTCCAGAAAAGGCCGAGAAAACTGTTGAGGTGGCTGGAGTATAGGTCTTGTGAGGGGCAGTTGATGAAATTGGGTTTGTTTAGTCTGGAAGAAAGGAGAGAAGACCTTCTCCTTCTCTACAACTTGCTGAAAGGAGACTGAAGCATGTGGATGTTGGTCTGTTCTCCCTAGTAACAAGTGACAGGACAAGAGAAAATGGCCTCAAGTTGCAACTGGAGAGGTTTTAGTTGAACATTGTAAGAAACATCTTGACTGAAAGAGTTCTCAAAGACCAGATCAGGATCCTCAGGGGAGGTGGCTGAATCCCCATATCAGGTGGTGTTTCAAAGATGCAGAGATGTGGTGCTGAGGGACATGTTTGGTGTAGAGTTAGTGATTGAACACAAAGTTGTTTTTTTTTTCCAACAAAAAAAAATCTATGATTCTATAAAATATACTCTGATCTTTCTCAGTAAAGTGTTGTATTTGAAAGATAGCCTATTGCCATACCTAAAAAAAAAAAAAAAGAAGAAAAAAAATCTTAGTTCTAAGTATTCTGTTAAGACTTTGGTAGATTCAGAGACCTCAGGACACTTGTGGGAGGAAGGCTGGGATCTGTCTGTCATCTTAAACGCATATTTTAAGCAGACTTTTTACATTTTGTTGTATCAGTACGTGCTCTTTCCTTCTCCCCCTACTGTCTTCCTACCAATACAGCCATGCATGGATGCTGCTCATTTCTCAATTCTGAGACTGTCACTTTTCTTTCTAACCAGCCTTCTGTGCTGGAGACTGCTGCTATAGCACTTTTGCTTTGGCTGGGCAGGCAAAGTGAATCCCAGTGAAGCAATATATGAGTTATGAAACTCCCACCACAAATTTTAATATCAGCACCTGTGATTGATGAAGCCAGCCTTCCAATCGTTGCATGGAGGATTTTAACACATAATTTTCATGATGTTAAAGTGAACTTCTCACATAAATCCTCTACACAGTATATCTATGTGGGGAGCCTGGCTGCCTACTGTATAATTCCTATTTTTTTCCGCAGTGTTAGAATACTTTTTTTTCCTCATCTTTCAGAATTTCTCTCCTGTGTCATTGCCCTGTCCTATGGATATGTAATGTAATACTCTAATCTGGTCACAACTCTCCCTATTTCATGTATACCCATGCACATTTATGTACATGTCAGTGTAATACATGCCTAAGCCATCTGGCATCTTTCCTTGCAAATGTTCACACAGAAAATTGACTGTGAGTAAGGTTCTGAACCTGCCTGTCCAAATGGTCCATATTTGTTTGATTTCTCTAGCAAATGCATAGATCCTATTAGTGAGACTGATCCAACATATTTCCATGTGTCAGCTGTACCTGCTGCAAGTGTCATTCTGTTCAGTGATAACAGGACTTGCATCCTAAAATAGAGAGAAAACAAGAACATCAGGTCCTTTTGAGGATCTGAATCATTTTTTCTACCATCTGCTGACCAATGCTTTGAAAGAAAGTCTGTGTCTGGATTGACACCTTTCTTCTTTTTAAGCCAATAAAAGACTGGCCTGTAAAAACCTAGACACACCATGTTTGCAAAAGAAGCTTATTAGAATGTAAAATATCAGTGATATCATATGGTTGCAACTCATTGTAGCATACAGAAGCTGCCACAGGTACTGTGTTGGTGCACTGGTTATATTTAATTATCATTTGAATCTGATTGATTTAACAGAATGACAAATTCATTTTATTATTCTAAGCAGCATGATACAGAAATTGCACAAGTTGGACAAGAGAAGAAATAATACATGTGTACTTTGGGAAAGATTTTTATTGGACATTCCTTTATGAATAAGTTGTTTTTTTTCCTTAGTAGGTATGCCACCAAAGTTAGAAATGGTAGGAATTAGAAGTGACTGCTGGACCCATTTTATCTGTCATCCGGTGTAACCAGTGGGAATGTTTACATGATCAGAAGGAGTGTTTGGAGCAAGAGTTCCTTTCTCTAAAGCACCTGCAACATTGGTTGAGCTGAATCTGCTGATGTGGATTCCATACCATGCTTACGTCATGTTGGCTTCAAAATGAAAGTGCTGACAGGAACGAAGTGTTATGGGGCTTGAAGTTCAGATTGTAACATGAGAAGCTTCCTGTTCCAGTTGCTTCTTCCAGTTGCATCTTCCAGTTTCTGGTCTTGTGGTGTTGGTCTTTTCCCACTAGGCTGCCTGCTGTGTGCTTGAATAGGGGGAACCATTTTATTGCTGGCTTCTGCTGCTGCTTCCGCAGTACCTTTTCAGCAAAATAGGCTAAGGTAATAGTGCATTGAATCCTCTTAGTAAATTCCTTATCTCAACCCAAAGGCTTTGTATAACTTTCTCTCCCACCTGTGTGTAAGGCAGGGTGCTAGTGGGAGCAGGCTATGCTAACCCAAAACAACCTGATGTTAGGGTTGAGAAAGAGAAAATCAGATGGAGCAGTGATCTATCTTAGCAGTGTGCATAAGATAAGGAAAATAAAGTCAGTTCTCTTGTTACACAAGTTTGAGTATTCTATGTATGTTAGCCATACATTCTCATTTCATCTTCTTCTTTTCATGTGAAGTTTGTTTCACGTGAAATCAGCCATTATTAATTTCCATTTTAGATGTTACCCAGAAAGGCTCCATAGACCACCAAGGAAAAGATGTTCTTGTAATTTATTCCACTAAGGTCTTTCTTGCGTAATACAATCGTAAGCACTTTATTAAAACAAAACTTACTTGCTTCTGTATTCAGCATAGTACTGACACAATGAACTGTTGTCTTCTTGGTTTTGAATTGATGTGTAACTGCATGGAAGTTCTCCTGTAATATAACCTTAAATACCTTCAGCCGTATTAAATTCCTGTGGAATTCTGCCTGGAGCCTGTACTCATTGCAACTGTAACCTTACAGACAGGGATCTAGTACTGATTCGTCTCACCTTTGTGCTCTCCCAGTCCCAGTATGTTCTTGATATTGGGACAGACAACAGCTAGATGGTTTTAGCTACTGCTGGATTATGAGATACTATTGTTGTGACTTAAGCACAGTTACACACTCTTGCTATGTGAAGTTTTGTTCTCCCTGTCTGATTTTGGTGGTAGTTGCAGAGTTATCACTGAAAAATTCTCCTTCAGGGGCCTTGGAAGTCTCTCTTGCCTAGACTGGTTTGAGCTCAGGAGAAAATGGTTTCACTGATTTTCAGACTGCTAACAGGTGAGCTAGACAGCTCTATGCCTCTGCAATCTACACCATGTATGTTGTTTTCTTTGCCATTTGTCACACAATGCCTGATAATCTGCAGCAGGCAATTTTAGCTGAGCCACTGTGTATCTAGTCAACAGGGACAGATGTAGTAAAATTCATGAAAGAAATTTGTCTTTATACTTCATACTTGCCCTGTGATATAAACTACAGCACAGAAAGCTCCACCTCAACATGAAGAAGACCTTCTTTACTGTAACTGTCACAGAGCACTGGAACAGGCTCCCCAGAAAGTTTGTGAAGTCTCCTTCTCTAGAGACTTTCGAGACTCCTCTGGGTGCATTCTTCTATGACTTGCACTAGATTATGGTCCTGCTCTAGCAGGGGGGTTGGACTCGATGATCTCTGGAGGTCCCTTCCAACTCCTAACATCCTGTGAAAGGCCATCTGAATTAATTTCTGTTGCTTCCCTTGTACGTTGTACAGAATTTGCACTTTCTATGTAACTGTATTGTGTAATAGAAAGAAATGGTCATTTGCACCTGCTGCTCTTGTGAGACAGACATTAGACAGTCTGTAGTGTGCTACATGGCGTGGTGCTGCAGTGCTGTGCAGGCTCATGACCCAGGAAAAATCATAACTGTTAGCACGACTTAACAAAGGCTAACTATCCCTTCCTTTGATTGCTCCAAGTAGTCTGACTGCCTTACAGAGCCTGCTATTGGTACGTTGCCTTTGGTTCCAGAAGTAGCTCATCTGTTAGGAGGAGGGCGTTGTGGACTTCTTGCAGCAGTGTATTAGGTAGTGCAGTTAAAGTCTTCATGCACATTTTCCTTTCCACTGGGTCAAAGGTGTTCCTAAAAAGGTTTCAAACAATTTCCCTTCATATTCTTACATTTCAGTCACATTTATCTCCCTTTATCTGTCAGCCTCCCCCTTAGCACTGCAGCTCTTACCTGCCTGAGATGCATTTTTGTCTCATTTCTGATTGTATCTTTCCAAGTTTGTGAGCTGTTCCTCCTTCAGTTGCACTGGCTGTGTCTCGATGTAGATTTCCTAGTGCTTGTATGCCTCTGGAGAAGATGGAAGCTTACAAGTATTTTAACAATCCCTCCTTCTTGTTTCCTGCTGCATATCCATCAGCTTTGCCTCCTCATCTGGTTTGTTTTATTTCTTTTGCTAAAGGCACAAGTGTGAAGGTGATAATCAGAGAAAGCATGAGGGGAAGAGTCACAGCACTGACCTCCCACTTGTTCCACAGCTATGCAAGAGGTGTAAATGATGAGAGAAAATTATTTGGGCTGATGGCCAGCAAAGCAGGCAATGGCAGCTGCATTAGTAGGGAGCCAGACCCTACGGCCAAATGCTAGAGGTTAGGCAGGCACGGACTTCAATCAAATCGATTCACCAAAACCCCTATCAAATTAACATGAATTTTGTATTTATTTGCACTTAATGAGAATATCATATTATATTTCCCCTCATAATGTAATAAAAACTCTTTAGTTCCTCCATTCTTCTCATCCTCCAACCTATTCTCACATGCTTCTTGCACCTGGAGGCTTTTTGTCTGGTGTTTTAATGGGGCATAGGTACTTCTAGCTTGATCAGACACTCATAGGAAATGAGCTCAAAATTACTGCATAAGCATCCTTTGTTTCAGTAGCATAAAGAAATTTGACTTTTTACCACTTTATAGTAAAGCAACACTTTAAAACAGCAGATCTTGAAATGCAGGAACAATAATTCATTGAGTATACTTTGACTAGCAAGCTGTAGGTTTAATTTTTTGGTATATGTAGATTCTACAAATAAATAAATAAATAGCTGAATAATTAATACTTCAGACACTGACGTCTAAATCTGAATGATTACTCTTCTAGTTGCCATTTGCTGTTCTTTATCATTTATCATAGCATAGAAAGATTATGGGCACATGATTGGTGAAGATAGAAATAGAAATATATTAGCAATCAAATATTTTATAAACTGAAATCATGGATTAAGTCTTTAAAGGCCTTTTCAGAAGTGTATTTCCCAGAAAGATGGAGACGGAATGAAAATGTATCTACTTTTTGCACGGCTCACTGTTTTTTCTCCTGCGGATGTTCCACATCACCCTTGGCCTGTGATTCTGCAGGTGCCTGTTACAGTGAACACATTTGGTGAGCTAGTTAACTGAGGACAAATGGCAGTGATACAAAAGACAGCAGTGGGGTTACCTGCTACCACCAGAGAAACACCATCATCCCTTTCACTCCTATCTCAACTCCAAAGTGACTAGATCTTATGCTACTTGCTTTAACTACAGAGAAAGTTCTTTGTTTTCATTCCTCTGCTTCTCATTCATACGTCTGTCTTTCTTACAAGACCCTTTAAAGTGTTCAAAGGCTACAATAAGGTCTACCTGGAGCCTTGTGTTCTCCGGACTCAACCACCCAATTCTCTCAGCCTTTGTTCATGGGAGAGATACTCAGGAAAAGGTTTTGACCACCTAGCTTCATTGTTCTCTCTCCTCTAGTTTCACTGAAGCTGTTTACTGATCTTGTTCAGATGTAGTTAACATTTGTCCCAAAGGTAGACAAAGCTAAGATGCCAAAGGCCATGGGCAAGCCATCAATGGATGATTGACAGGTCAAACATTAGGAATGCACCACTATGCTTTGTTCCTCGGGGAAAGCTGCATCTCAGAAAGCCTGATGAACCTGCTTACAGCTTGGGCTAAAGCTTGTTCATCTTTTGATAGAGAAGTTACATGCACGTGTAGGCCCTGTGGTCAATCACTATTGATATTCAATACTTTCCACCACTTCTTTCTCTTTTCTCAGTCAAAAAGATATTGTTTGACTCATGTTGCACTTAAAATACTGTGCTCAGTTTTGGGACTCTCACTGCAAGAAAGATACTGAGATGCTGGAGCACACTCAGATAAGGGCAATAAAACAGGTGAAGGGCCTAGAAGAGCAGCTGAGGGAACTGAGATTGTTTAGCCTGGAGAAGACGAGGCTGAGGAGTGACCGTCTTGCTCTCTACAGTGCTCTGAAAGGAGGTTGTAGTGAGATGGGTGTCAGTTTCTTCTCCCAGGTAACTAATGGTATGAGAAGAAATTGTCTCAAATTGTCTTAGGGAAGGTTTGGGTTGGATGTTAGGCGAAGATTTTTCACTGCTGCTCAGGGAGGTGGTGGAGTCACTGCTCCTGGAGAGGTGTTCACAAAACATGTAGACTTTGAGAATTAGTTTAATGGCTGTAGGGCATTGGGTTGATGGTTGGATTTGATGATCCTAAAAGTCTTTTCCAACCTTAATGGTTCTATCAATAAACCGTTTCACTTGGAAAGGACCTACTGATGATTTGTTGGTTTCTACCATGTGGCCAAGAAACAGTAGAAGCTAGACTTCACAAGGTCTAGCATTCTTCCAGCTGTGCTTGCATACTGTTCTGCATGCTCATAGACTTCCTGCTGAAAAACAGTCCAAATATTTTGCAAGCACCTCCAACATTGTACACATCTGATTAGAAAAAAGAGGTGTGCTAGAACCAGTAGTGACAATTCCACTGGAATCAACAAAAGAAAGACGGTGAACCTCTTGCCAAGTAGAAGAAGATTCAGCATGTTATTACAGTGGGAGTGGTTTGTAACTGGTCTGTGCATTCTTGAAACCACAGCTTGCGCAGCAGTTGATGGGTCTTTGGACATTAGTATTAGTAATTAACACCACATATAATTTAAACTGCAATTCAAAAGGTAGATGCTTTTTAATTCACCATCTGTGTGGTAGAGGCAGTAATAGGAAAATTGAGCTCCGCTTTAATTAGCTATAACTTGCTCATTTAATTAGCTTCAGAACATCATACAATACCTGTATTCATACCCTGTGCAGCTTCAAAATTGTGTGAAGGCTTATTTTTGCAGAGTTTTGTTCTTCTAGTAAGGCAGCAGTTCACATATGTTCCTTTGAGGCACACTTGTTACTGTTTTCTTTGGCTTCAGCTTTGTGGCTACTATTGTTATGGGTGTTTTTATTCTTGGGATGACTGCCTCATGCATCAGCTGTTCAGAGATCCAGTGCCATGGTGTGAGATGGTTAGCCTGTTGGTTTTCCCTTGTATTGGGATTCCCACTCATTTCTGTCAAAATATGGAAACCTGGAGGAATAAAGCACAAAAGCTATTGCTTAATTGCACTGCTGTGCAGCTTGTAAAAGCAGGTATCACCTTGGTGTCTGTGAATGCCAGGATGGTTGTAGATCTGTCTGAGTTTCCAGTCTAAAGCCTGTATTTTAAGGATTTAGGTTTTAGATTTGCTTCTTATTCAAATTTAGTTTTGCTTTCTTCATAAAAGGAAATGTTATAAACACACTTTCTTATACGTAATTTAAATACTAATAGAAGGGACGCTTAAATACACCCATAAAGATATATGTATATGTGCATGTACTTGCATATGCAGGCACATGTGCATGTCTCAGACCAAAGCATGTTAAATAAAGCTATTCAAGTCTGTAAGAAGTATCTAGTTGGTTCACACAGTGATTTTCGTGGCTATCACTTTGAAGACTTTTCATCAAAAGCAAATAAAAACCTGCAGTACTGTAGTGGGTTCTTGGATTGGTAATGAAATATATACGAATATGAGAAAATATGCTTTTAGTGAAATCCTCCCCATAAAAAGTCAAAATTCTAACTATTTAATTTTCATTTTAAGCAGCTGGTGCACAACAAATACTGTGAGTGAGTACAAAGACACCCAGAAAAGATAGTGAAATCAGAAGGGGAAAATAAATGAATGTAAATAATCAGGTCAGAGTAATGCAGGACTAATGAGGGTAACCATTTTAAATATTACTTTTCTCTGTGCTACTTTTCAAATCCTACTGACAACTCTAGGTAGCACGTGATGGTAATGCATTGATTTGGTAGCTTTCTGCAACATCTGCTACTAGTTTCTACTCCTTCCTTTCATGCTGTGGCAGGAATATCTGAAATGACCTGTTTGATGGTACTCCATTGTGGTTTTGTGGGGACTTTCTTGCGTTCTTTCTCTTTTTTTTCTTTTTTTTTTTTTTTTATCACAAAGAAACAGAGATTGAGACACTATGACTGAAGGAATGTGAAAATTTAATTTGTAGATACCCAGTGTGATTAGAAGATCGTTCCCTTTTCAGATTGGTTATGCTCTAATTCACAAGAGGGTATGATGCATAAATTCAAAAAGGAGAAGAAATGGAGATAGCAGCAAAACTACTGTTATATAAAATGTCTATAGATGTCCTTACTGATTTCAAGTATGAAAAACATAGACTAAATATCACAGTATCACCAAGGTTGGAAGAGACCTCACAGATCATCAAGTCCAAGCCGTTACCACAGAGCTCAAGGCTAGACCATGGCACCAAGTGCCACGTCCAATCCTGCCTTGAACAGCTCCAGGGACAGCAACTCACTGCCTCCCTGGGCAGCCCATTCCAGTAGCCAATGACTCTCAGTGAAGAGCTTTCTCCTCACCTCGAGCCTAAATTTCCCCTGGTGTAGCTTGAGGCTGTGTCCTCTTGTTCTGGTGCTGGCTGCCTGAGAGAAGAGAGCAACCTCCTCCTGGCTACAACCACCCCTCAGGTAGTTGTAGACAGCAATAAGGTCTCCCCTGAGCCTCCTCTTCTCCAGGCTAAACAATCCCAGCTCCCTCAGCCTCTCCTCGTAGGGCTGTGCTCGAGGCCTCTCACCAGCCTCGTTGCCCTTCTCTGGACACGTTCAAGCATCTCAATGTCCCTCTTAAACTGGGGGGCCCAGAACTGGACACAGTACTCAAGGTGTGGTCTAACCAGTGCAGAGTACAGGGGCAGAATGACCTCCCTGCTCCTGCTGGCCACACCATTCCTGATGCAGGCCAGGATGCCATTGGCTCTCTTGGCCACCTGGGCACACTGCTGGCTCATGTTCAGGCGGGTATCAATCAGCACCCCCAGATCCCTCTCTGTCTGGCTGCTCTCCAGCCACTCCGACCCCAGCCTGTATCTCTGCATGGGGTTGTTGTGGCCAAAGTGCAGCACCCTGCACTTGGAGCCATTGAATGCCATCCCATTGGACTCTGCCCATCTGTCCAGGCGGTCAAGGTCCCGCTGCAGAGCCCTTCTGCCCTCCAACCCAGTCACATCTGCCCCCAGCTTAGTGTCATCTGCAAACTTGCTGATGACTGACTCGATGCTCTCATCCAGATCATCAATGAAGATGTTAAAGAGGATGGGGCCCAGCACTGATCCCTGAGGGACACCACTAGTGACCGGCCACCAGCTGGATGTGGCACCATTCATCAACACTCTCTGGGCTCAGCCCTCCAGCCAGTTCCTCACCCAGCACAGTGTGTTGCCATCCAAGCCGTGGACTGACAGCTTAGCCAGCAGTTTGCTGTGGGGGACAGTGTCAAAGGCCTTGCTGAAGTCCAGATAGACCACATCCACAGGCCTCCCCACACCCACCAAGCGGGTCACCTGATCATAGAAAGAGATCAGGTTGGAGAGGCAGGATCTGCCCTTCCTGAATCCATGTTGGCTGGACCTGGGCCCTTGGCCATCCCTCAGGTGCGCAGTTATTGCCCCCAAGATAACCTGCTCCATCAGTTTCCCTGGCACTGAGGTCAGTATAAATATATAGAGCTTAAGCTACATCTATATTCCTGTACCTTTAATTTCCTGCTGTCTGACTTCATTCAGCTCTGTGAATGTCTTCATAATAGGAAACACAAGGTTGTAGGATTTAGGTGGAGTTTAAGATGTGTAACTGCATCCTGTAGGTAGGCAATGTCATCTAATCCTATAAACCTATTGTTGTGATTCGTCTTTGGAGAATTTGAATATGAGGAATGGGTTTGTTTAGTCCAGAAAAAAGGAAGTTGAGAGAAGATCATGCTGTCTACAGCTGCCTGAGAGGACATTTGAGGGAAGTAGGGGTTGGTCTCTTCACTAAAGCCTTCACCAGCTTCATTGCCGTTCTCTGGACATGCTCCAGCACTTCAGTGTGTTTCTTGGAGTGAAGGCCCCAAAACTGAGCACAGGACTCAAGGTCTGGCCTCACCAGTGCTAAGTACAAGGGGTCAGTCATGGCCCTGAGCAAGAGTATGTCCATGCCTGACTTCAAGCATAGTGATGTATTTTTATAATAGGTAGATGACTTCTGAAAATAAATATGTTTAACTATTTCCTTTGTACATCTACGCTTAGGTATGCATGTTTGCAACATCTGGGTTTGCATGCAAGTTTAATTTTTGTTTTCTGTGTACATAATACTGTTATGTGATACCTGCATCACATAGCAAATTTAGGGATGTACAACTCAGTAATAACTTTGTGCCATATTTTTGTAAATTGTGTTACCTGTTTATTTTGGCAAATCTTTAAATTAATGTTGACCTTTTCTTATTCTGAAGCTGTTCTGAGACACAAGGTTTATGCAAAAGGTTGTCATATCTTCATAATGTCACAAGTACTAAGCCTTTTTGCTCTTGCAAATTTTACAAAGGCGAATTTTTCTCCTGTTGCTGGCACTGCTGCTTGCACTTGGGTGGAAAGAACAGACAGAACTTTGAATGTCCTGTTTCAATGTCTTTAGGAGCCAGAATGCCTTTTCTCCATAAATGACTTTCTTTGCATTTGCCAGGAAATGTTCTCTCACCCAGACAGAATAACTATATTAGAAGTATACTGTCTCCTCAAAAATGCTGCCTCAGCTCCTAAATTTCAAGTGAAAAATTTGACATGGAATTTGGGAAGAAAAAAGGCCCAGTAAACAGGAAAGAACCCACAATCTCCAGCCCTGATTTTTTCCTGCATCAGAGCAAGTGTATGTAGAATAATGTGTGTACATACCTCTATAAATCTTAGGTTCATCTGTTACTGAGGAATAAGAAGCAAGCTCTTTTTGTGCAGCGTTCACTTCAATACTTTCTCCTAGTTGTCAACACAGAACCAGAATCTTTATAGCATGAATTCAGGCGATAAAAATCTTTACACCATTGGTCCTGGGTGGCTGGTGATACAGTAGGAAAGTGTGTCACAGAATTGACATTAGGGATGCACAGACATAATTTTGAAAGTTGTGGTGGGTTTTGTTAAATATCTTTATATTGTACAAACATAAACAGAATTAAGCAGATTATTTTTCACTGTTATCTCAGTAGCTGTATTAACTTAAGTCAGAAAGCAAAATTTGAACTTGAGCCAGCATGTGCCCAGGTGGCTAAGGCAGCAGCTTCCTGGTGGTCCTTTCCAACCATAGCGATTCATAGTGATTAGATGTTGTGATAAGGGATTTGGTTTAGTCAAGGACTTGTCAGTGTGAAACTAATGGTTGGACTTGATGATCTTGAAGGTCTTTTCCAATCTAAGAAATTCTGTAATCCTGGCCTAGATCAGGAAGAGTATGACTAGCAGGACCAGGGAAGTGATTGTTGCCCTGGACTCAGCACTGGGGAGGCTACACCTTGAGCACTGGGTTCAGTTTTGAGGCCCTCACTACAAAAAAGGTGTTATGATGCCCGAGCAGGTCCAGAGCAGGGCAACAAAGCTGGTGAAGGGTCTGAAGAGGGAATCTGGTGAGGATCAGCTGAAGGAACTGGAGTAGTTTAGTCTGGGGAAAAAAGAGACTGACAGATGACCTTGTCACTCCCTACAACTCTGTAAAAGGAGGTTGGATTGAGGTTGGAATTCATCTCTTCTTCCTAGTAACAAGTGACAGGACAGGAGGAAAAGGTTTCAAGGAGATGTTTAGGTTGAATATTAGANTATATATATATATATATAAAAATTACTTTTAATTAAAAAAAAATCTTCTGAACATTTTGTAGTCTAGTTTTAGTGTTTAAAGTTTGCAAGTTACTGAACAACTGAAGTAGGTGCTCTTGTTTTATGCAACAGCTGCAGTAAGCTGTGCTTCTGTTTAATTTATGTTAATTATGTTAGCAGTGCTATGATTGATATTTTGCTTGTCTGTCTTATTAATTTATCAGCTAATTGTTGCATTTATTCTAGCTGTAAGCTATTTATAGCGTACCTTTTGATAAGCATAATGATCTGCACACTAATAGCACCAAATGTTTCTTATGCCATGTATTTCTGAAATAGTACCTTTGTTTTTTTAGAATTCAAGTAAGATAAAAATAACAAATATTTCCTCTTTCTTTACCTGAAACACTTCAGGTATTTCAAATGCTTGTCTTTTGCATGGTCCATATCCAGTAAAGGTAGCCTATGGTTAATCAAAACTTTACATGGAGTTTTTAATAATGTTTTCATTTCATGTGGTTCCTTGGTCTGTTTGGTCTTAAATGCTTTTACTCATCTTTAACAATTGTCAGTCTGATTTCGTGCCATTGGAGATTATGCTGTTGTCTACAATGGATGCTATACTGAATCAGAAAATTTTAGGATGTGAATTACTTCTGGTGTATTTTTTTAAATTTGTGTACTAGAAACCAGGTGGTAAAATCTGGTGCCTTAGTTTTATAAACATACAAGTTACATGCGTGCATGTTGTGGAGTATTTATAGATACCAATGCCTCTTTCTGGATGTGGTGACCCGTCTTATACAAAAGCCTGTTGTGGACATTTTAAATCATACATATGTGTCTATGCTTCTCAGTAAAAAAAAACAGAATACAGGACAGTAGTAAACATGTTTAAGTTGTTTGTTCATAGCTGATCTATTTTTTCATTTGGTTCAGAAAAGTAGATATTTTTATACACTCCCAATTTAAAAGGGTGAATCAGTCCAAGATGAACCAAAAGGCTCCTTGGTTTAATTGCAGGCTGAGATAAAATAGATAAGTTCTGGAGAGTAAATCCCAAACCTGCTAAAAAAAGTATCCAAAATACGCAAACAAACACTGTGGGTTTACTACAGAAATCTTATTCCCTCTTGAAGGGAAGACAGAGTGAGTTTGCTGCTTGCTGTGGCAGAACTGGAAGTGCAATTTGCTGAGCGGGACAGTTGAAGTTGGATATTTCTTTCCCCCCTTTTTATTTTCTAGAATCACAGAATGCAGAGGGTTGGAAGGGAACTCTGGAGACCTAGTCTAAGCCTCCTGCTAGAGCAGGATCACTTAGAGTAAATATCACAGGAACACCTCCTGGCAGGTTTGGAATGCTGTCAGAGAGACTCCACAACCTCTCTGGGCAGCCTGTTTCAGTGCTCTGCCATCCTCAGAGTGATACTTTTTTTCCTGTATGTTTCTGTGGAACCTCCTGTGTTCCAGTTTGTCAGTTGCCCCGTGTCATAATGATCTGTTGGTACACAGCTCTTTACTTCTGTCTCTGGGAACAAGTCAGTGATGTAATGATTTTGTGTGCTCTTTTCCAAGCAGTTTGCCAGCCAAAGCACTGAGAGATTTTTTCCCCATCAAAGGACCCCTAGGCCTGACTTGAATGTGGGTGATTCAAGCTAACAAAGAGGTCAAAACACAGCATGATTGTGATTACAGTCATTACGACATTCAAAGTTTAAGCTAAAACTAAAGTTATGAACACTTTGTCCTGAATTTCCATCAATGCACTTTGGCTTTTTGTTGTGTGGTCTTTTTTCTGTGGACGATGATAGGTACTATACTACATGTTTCTCAATATCCGTGCAGGTTATTAAAGTGTCCCACGTTTGGCTTGTTCTTTATTCTCCTAGGATTTTAGTGCTAATTTAAAAATGTTTAGTGCTAGCACGTTGTTACAGGAGAGACTGGATTCTGGCCCTTCAAAGGTAGTTACATTTCAGGTGATAAAATACATGCTTATAGAAACATACACACACTGGACAAGTAGAAATATGGAAACTTTCATTAGGTGTGATGTACCCAAAATACATACGTATATACATACACACACACTTACAAGAGTTATCTTATGTAAAGGTCTATTTAGATATTGGTGCTGTGAAATGTTCAGTCCTAAATGTGAATGTGTCCTTTGAAGCACGTTACACCCCGGGATGTACACGTGGCCAGTCGATGTGAGCACAAGTTACATGTGCACATCAAGAGTGGAACTAGAATGCCTTTCTGAACTGTAAGCCTACCTTGCATGAGTTCTCTGAGTGGGTTTTAAGCCCAACAGTGAATGTATATAATACTTTGCATTACTCATGAGCCCCATGATAACCCATATTAGTTGTTTGGGGTTTTTTGTGATTGATAGATTATTGTCCCAGGTTGAGAACTATAGGGTTAAAAAAAATCTTCTGGGGACTAGAAGATTGTTATTCAGTCCTATAATTCTGCTATCTCTTTATAAACTCATGGCAAGGCCAGCTCGTTCTCCTCTCCTCCTCCTCCAGCCCTGTGCCTGGTGGGAGCTGCTTTATCAGGAGAAACATGTAAGCAGTAGGCCTGTTTTGAGGCCTCCAGAGGCTTGTGTTTAGGCCTCTTGGATGGCAGAGGCATTGGGAGGGGAGGATTGGAGCACTGGGGATCATAGATTTAGTTTTGGGCTATGGGAAAATTCAAGGGGATTCACCATGGATGCTGTATTGGCTTTGTAATGTCTTCTCTGTATCTCTCTCCAAATATAATTCTGTATTTTTTTCCTCCAATTTCATTTGAGAGCTTTGTTTCTGTCAGCACTTTTTAAAAACACGACAATTATGGAAGCAAAATTTAATTATTTTGTGGAATACAACCTTGAGCCACAGCCATTTTAGAGTACAAACCAAGATCAATTCCCTGTCAGTCTGGCAAGGAAAGAGGTCACTTAAGTCCCTCAGAGATATCTCAGGACACCTCAGAACTATTTCTGTCTTGTAAAATATTTAATTTCCATATCTGTTGATCCAGAAAGAAAATGTCAGACCAGTACAAGTAGTTTTATTGTCATCTGAAAGGTAAACACAGCTAAATTTTCAGCAGATCTAGTTTAAATGCATTTAACTTGATCTATTTTAAAACAGGCATGAAGTTGCACACTTATATGCCTTTTATGAGGTGCTGGAATTTGACTAGTTTCAGAAGATATGATGGAATGAGAAGCCGCATCTTTTAAATCATGCTAAGTGTAACTAACAGCTGTTGCACTATTGGATGTAAAATATAGTGTCTTTTTTGGATGAAGTCTCATGACACCAAAATTTACAGAAGAAATTTAGTGAATTTGATGCAAATTTGGTTCAGAATCACAAAAAAAAAAAAAAAAAGAGGAAAATTTTAAAGTAGTATCATTTTTTGGTGTTGCCAAATGGTTCAGTTTGCTTATTCCCTACTTGAACGTAGCATGATATGCTTCTGTTCATGACAAGAAGGAAAATATAGTTTAAGTCTAAAATGACCAGGTGATGCACTTGGTGGGCATGGGGAAGGCTGTGGATGTAGTCTACCCTGGACTTCAGCAAGGCCTTTGACACTGTCTGCCATAACAAACTCCTGGCCAAGCTGGCAGCTCATGGCTTGGACAGGGGCACTCTGTGCTAAGTTAAGAACTGGCTGGATGGCCAGGCCCAGAGAGAGGTGGTGAATGGAGCCACAACCACTTGGCAGCCAGTCACTAGTGGTGTGCCTCAGGGAACAGTGCTGGGCCCAATCCTCTTCCATATCTTCACTGATGATCTGAATGAGGCGATTGAGTCCAGCATCAGTAAGTTTGCAGACAACACCAAGTTAGGAGCACGTGTCAACCTGTTAGAGGGCAGGAGGGCTCTGCAGAGGGACCTGGACATGGGCACAATTCAATGCTACGAGTTTTAACAAGTCTAAACACCAGGTTTTGCACTTTGGCCACAACAACCCCATGCAGTGCTACAGGCTGGGGACAGAGTGGCTGTAGAGTAGCCAGGCAGAGAGGGGCATGGGGGTACTGTTCGACAGCAGACTGAACATGAGCCAGCAGTGTGCCCAGGTGGCCAAGAAGGCCAATGACATCCTGGCCTGTATCATGAATGGTGTGACCAGCAGGACCAGGGAAGTCATTCTGCCCCCATACTCAGCACTGGTCAGGCCACACCTTGAGTACTGTCCAGTTCTGGGCTCCTCAATTTCAGAAAGATGTTGAGGTGCTTGAACATGTCCAGAGAAGGGCAACAAGGCTGGTGAGGGGGTTGGAGCACAAACCCTATGAGTAGAGGCTGAGGGAGCTGGGGTTGTTCAGCCTGGAGAAAAGGAGGCTCAGGGGAGACCTCACTGCTGTCTACAAATACCTGAAAAGAGGTTGTATCCAGATGGGGGTTGGTCTCTTCTCTCAGGCAACCAGCAACAGAGCAAGAGAACAGAGCCTCAAGTTGCACCAGGGCAGGTTTAGGCTGGACGTTAGGAAGTTCTTCACAGAAAGAGTGACTGCCCATTGGAATGGGCTGCCAGGGGAGATGGTGGAGTCACCATCTCTGGACGTGTTTAAAAGGAGGCTAAATGACGCAGTGCCATGGGTTGGTTAATTAGAAGGGCTAGATGATAGATTGGACTTGATGATCTTAGAGGTCTTTTCCAACCTGGTTAATGCTGTTAAAAAAAAAAAAAAACCAACAAAAAAAACCCCCACACTTTATTTTCTGATTATTACCTTAAATTTTACATTCAGCTTTAATCTGTGCTGCTTCTGACTTCTTTGCTGGTTGGTGCATAGATATATATAGACCTTCTATTTTATTTAATTTCTTATTATAAGTCCTATGGATCAGAGACTGCTTTCTTTAAATGTCTACATCTACAGCAAGGAAGCATAAATCCTTGTTTTGAATGTGTATCACCAAAACAAGAATTGTAATACTAAAACTTCTAAAACAGTTTCCCTTCAGTCAGAAATGCTTAGAAATGGGAGAGAAATCAACACAACTGACTTCAAAGTTCTTTATGCTTTGATGTTGAATGGTGTTTTTAGCATGCTCTCTCTCTTATGATCCCTGACCATTCACAGAGCAAGAAGCTTGGTGCAGGGCCACACTCGATGACTGGTTAAAGGAAGACAGTGTGATTGCAGTCCAGCTTCACAATTGTGCTGGCCTTTCTTCACAGTTGTATGAGAAAGCACAGACTAGGCCATAGATCAAGAGATTTATGATTCAGTACTAGGACCTGGCCTCTATCAAGGGTGTACTTTTTTTTTTTTTTTGAAAGACAAAGCTCAATATTTCAGTGTCTCACAAAACAATGAGTATCTGGGGAGGTTTGAATTGCTCAGATGTTGGACGTATTCTGGATCTCTACTTCAAGATGGGAGTTGTAGTTCTACTGCAGCTTATGTCCCAAAGCCTACTCACAGGGTATATCCAAAACGTATTTATGGAACCAGACTGATGAAAAATATCCTTTCTCCCAAGAAAGAAGCGCTATAGGTCCAGTGCTCTTTCTTTCTCCCTCTAATTTCTGTGCTACATTCTCATTGCTCAGATCTAAGACTGGGGAAAAAAACAGTGAAGGAATGATACTCGAGTGAAATGTGTGCACTTCAGGTCTTCTCCACTCTGATGTGAAGCCAATACTTGAGAATGTTTCCTGCTTCCCTCCACAACAACTCAATGAATCTCAAATGTATTTCCTCACAAAGAGTATATGACAGGCTTGTGAGTTTAAGCAGTATTCTGGCCTGTATTTGCATATTTAGCTACAGCCTGCACTATTCATCTGAAAATGGAAAGATTATATTCCTTTTGTGCATTCTGGCAGGAGAATGACTCCCACTCAAAGTCTGAGAACAACTCCTAAGGATGTATTCTCCCACTGTTCTGCAAAAGGGACTCTCTTTGATATTAAAGCTTTAGTGAAAAAGGACAAAGGAGTCATTTACACTCAGTCACTAATTTGCGTATGTGCCCACTGGATTGCTTTGTAATATGTACCCTCAACCCTTGTAACTTTGAGAATTCCCTGTGGAATTCTGCTCTAAATGGGCCTGGTTGTATGCTGGTGTTTTCCTGAGGGCAAGATTCAAATTAATGTGTTTTTATAAAAGAGTTTGCCTGATCACCAAAAAAAGATGCTAGAACGTACTTGAACAAAATTTTGGATGTCCATCCGATCTTTCGAGGTCTCTTCTAGCCCCTGACATTCTATGATTTTATGATGATTCTATGAACTCAAGAAGGATTTGGGGGGGAAAGGAGCTGGAAAGGTAGGGAAATTGCTTTTCCTTGATTTTTCCTTAAGCAGTCCAGCAGCTTCTTAGAGTAACTTTTTATTCCACATTTTTTCTCTCTTTTGTCTTGTAGATCTTAAAATCAGACACAAGTACATTATGTATATTTGGGAGAATCATACAGGTTCTCTGTCAGAACCAAGATCTTGATGTTATTCTGCTAAGATCAATAATAGGACACATTCAATTAATGGGGCCAAAATAGTAAAAGCTATTTTTAAGGGCTACACAAATATAGTCATGCAAGAATATTGTGTCAAAAGCCTTGTTAAAGTTGAGGTAAATGACATCGACTCTTCTCAAACATCGACTCTTCTCCTTTTATCCACAAAGGCAGTAACTTTCTCCTAGAATGTAATTAATTTACAAGATGGTGACTAGTAAGGCATAAATGAAGGGTGAAATGTTCACATCAATTCAGGTTTGATCTACCCCACTGACACTTAGGGGACAGGAAGATCATCTGGAGTATGTTGTCGTAAAAATTGCAACAGTAAAACCAACTGAAACCTCAGTAGACTGAGTAGCAAGCAAGCAAGACTGAGTAGTCTACATTGACTCTGTAGGTCTGGTCTTTTGAAGTAAGCTCTGATATCATGTGCAAAGTCAAGGTTTTGACATACCTGTTGAGAGCAGGTTTAAGTTAACTCATTTGGCACATTTTACTTCCCAGAATTCACCTTCTTTTTCCTTGTGCTTGATGGTAGTGTTTATAGTTGACATTACACGTCTGTGGCCATGTTTTGCTCAAAGAGTTTAAAATACAAACTTCTTTAAAAATACGTGGTGACTAAATCCTGGGTCATTCTTGTTTGAGAAGCAATGTGAGAACATGTTCTACCATGATTTATACTGTGGTACTTAAAACTACAAAGTTATGACACATTCCAGAGGTACATTAAGATACTGGCACCAGTGAGGTAACACCTCAATAGTGTGTTCAGTTTGGGCCCTTCACTACAAGAAGGACATTGAGTTGCTGGAGAATGCGTAAAGAAGGGCAATAAAGCTGGCATAGGGTCAGGAGAACAGGTTTAGTGAAGAGCAGCTGAGGAAACAGGTTGTTTAGTCTGGAGAAAAGGAGGCTGAGGGAAGACATTTTCACTCACTACAATTCCCTGAAAGGAGGTTGGAGTGAGATGAGCATCAATCTCCTGAGTAACTAGTGATAGGACAAGAGAAATGGCCTCAAGTTGTGTCAGGGAATGTTTGGATTGAATATTAGGAAAGAAGTATTTACTGAAAGAGTTATCAGGCATTTGAAGAGGCTGCCCGGGGAGGCAGTCAAGTCACCATCACTGGAGGTGTTAAAATGTGTGTAGTTATGGCACTTTGGGACAAGTTTTAGTGGCCATGCTGGTGTTAGTTGTTTTCCACCCAAAACATTTTTATGACGTGCTGGAAAAGGTATATTAAAACTTCTGATTTTTAAATTCTGGTAATATAAAGGTATATTAAAATAACTTCTGTTATATTTCTGGTGAGAGCAGCAGTAGAAGGTCAGTTTACAGTTTTTAGGGAGACTGCACATATATATATGATATATAGTATCTGGTACACAGCTCACATCAACTATACATCATTTTCCACATGCTGTTTCTTTGACTATGAGAATATAGAAGCATTTTAACCATGGGCAATACATGTGACGTATTTTGTTTCGTTCTTGAAGATAGTAGATTTAAAAAAAAAAAAATCTCTAAATTATTGCATTTCAACTTCCACAAAGAAGAAAGGTCATTTTTTTATTATAAAAAGAAATACTGAGCATACCATTGCTATAGAAGTAGCACAGGAATCTTACCTGTACATATGGCTTGAAGAGAATTTGTCTTTGTTGAGTACCTTGACAGTTGTAAAGAGATAAATTTTAAACCACAACCTTTTTATGTAATGAATCATAGAATCATAGAATGGTTTAGGTTGGAAGGGACCTCAAGGATCATCCAGCTCCAACCCCCTGCCATAGGCAGGGACACCTCCCACTAGAAATGAACTCATTACATTTTCAGGAAATCAGATATTTTGCCTCTAAACATTTCACTTTTCTCACATTTTGAGTATGCCTAATGCTATCGATTAGGGAAAAGCAAGATTCTGGGAAATTTTAGCAACATATTTGATTGGCATTGACAATTATGCAGTAATTCTGCTATTTACCAGTACTTTCCATAGATTTTTTTGGGGTCATGACTGGTCCTCTTGTATCCTTATGCAGTGTAGCTAGTGAATACTGTGCCTCAGTAAACACTGGACAATTTTTGAGAGCATTTGAGAATCAAATTTTACAATTTGAAGAAATTCAGGAAGTGAATAAAAGGGAAAGGAAGACTTTTGCAAGTCCATATCTAAGGCTTTTGGCTTGCACATTAGTGGCTTTCTGAAATTCTGGTAAATCATGGCTAGAGAGACACCAGAATGATTCACTAAGCAAAGTGTTAACTAGACTGGATGTTTTGGAACTTGTGACAGAGCCTTGCAGTCTCCACACCATTAGCAAGAAGTTTAGATACTCTTAGAATTTTTAACAAGAATGATCATTTTCAGAACTACCTGCCTTTGGGGGAAGGAAATGCTGAACTACCTTATCATGAGGGAGCAAAAATCACCATTTGTCCTGGAAAGAAATCTTAATCTCTGGATGCCTCACAGCTGGCAGCCCTCAGGATGTCCATATGGTAGATATGTGAGCATATCTAGAAGTAGGGAAACTTTGGGACCTTAGTCTCAGATAATTCTAAGATGAGATTCATAGCTTTAAATCTCTATTAAAACAAACAAACTAACTAACAACAACAACAGCAAAAAAAACCATAGAATTGCAGAATTGGTTGGTTGGAAAAGACATTTAAGATTATCAAGTCCAACCATTATTTAATCCCACCAAGCCTGGTGCTAAACCATGTTCCTCAGCACTACATCTCTACATCTTTTAAATGCCTCCAGGGATTCAACCACCTCTGGAGCTTGTTCCAGTGTGAGAACCCCTTCAGTCAAGAAGGTTATTCTCATAGCCAATCTGAACCTCTCCTAGTGCAACTTGAGGCCATTTTCTCTCGTCACATCACTTGTTATTAGGGAGAAGAGACCAACACCCAACCTCACTCCAGCCTCCTTTCAGGTAGGTGTAGAGAGTGAGATCTCCCCTCATCATCCTTTTCTCTAGGCTAGACAATCACAGTTCCATCAGCCTCTCTTTCCTTACAAGACCTGTTGTCCTGGGTTAACACAGTCCACTCCTGCAAGCCCCACCTCACAGATGGGAGGGAAAATGACACAGAAAACGCTCTGGGCTGAGATAAAGAGTTTAATGAGACAGTACAGTGCACAATTACCCTTGCCTGCTTAGCAGTAAGGCAAACGCAGCAGCAGAATCACAGAATGTTAGGGGTTGGAAGGGACCTCTAGAGATTGAGTCCAACCTCTCTGCCAAAGCAGAGGGCAGGCCAAACAGAAACTCGGTGGATATGCAAAGTCTTCACAGAAGGAGTCTCCACAACCTTTCTGGGCAGCCTGTTGCAGTGCTTTATCACCCTTGCCATAAAGAAGTGTCTGACCAACACCAGAAGCTGGAAGCTGCCACAGAAATAGGAAGTCTCTCATGTTACAATCTGAATTTCAGGCCCCATGATACTTTGCTCAAGTAAGTGCTTCATTTTGAAGTTGGCATGATGTCAGCATGGAATTGAATACACATCATCAGATTCAACACAATCCATAACACCTATTCTCCAGACCGCTCACCAGTTTTGCTGACCTTCTCTCGACCCACTCCAGCACCTTGATGTCTTTCTTGGAATGAAGGCCCCAAACCTGAACCCAGGATTCAAGGCATGGCCTCACCAGTGCTGAGTACAAGGAGAGATAACATCCTGATGGAAACTTGCCATCTATTTTTAGAAGTTACTGACCATATCCCAGTACTTAAAATATTTTCTCAAAAATTAAAGGTTGTGCAGCAACAGTTCACATTCTGCCCTTCAGCTACAGCAGTGCAGAAATTGCTTGTGTTCATCTGACTGTCCAGATTCTTTTCACTGTTACTGCCTTAAAGTTTATGACCTTTAGTCTTTTCACAATAGCCCACGTTCTTTGTTTATAGGTACAGGACCTTGGAAATTGGCATGTTCTTCAGATGAGTCAAATCTGCCAAATGACACAGCCCTGTGTATGTAACTGGCTTGTCTCCAACACACTTTATCACACCATTAGTATGTGTTATCTGCATATTTCAGTAGCATATAATCTTCCAAAATACCAGTGAAGATCACAGAATCATAGAATTTATTTGGTTGGAAAAGGTCTCCAAGTTCATCAAGTCCAACCATTGACCTAACATCACCGTGGCCATTTAACCACTTCCCAAAGGGCCATGTCCATGCATTTGTTGAAGACCTCCAGGGACAGTGACTCTACCACCCCTCTGGGTAACCTATTCCAATGCCCAATCACTCTTTCCATAAAAATAATTTTTTCCTAATATCCAATTTATACCTCCCTTGACACAATTTCAGGCCATGTCCTCCCATCCTATCACCTGATGTTAGAGAGAAGAGACTGACCACCACCTCACTCAGCCTCCTTTGAGGGATTTGTAGAGAGCAATGAGGTCTTCCCTCATCCTCCTCTTCTCCAGACAAAACAATGCTGCTCCTCGTAAGACCTTTTCTCCACACCTCTTCAACAGTTTTGTTGCTTGGGTATGCTTCAGTGACGGCCCCAAAACTGAACACAGCATTCAAGGTGTGGCTTCACCAGTGGTGAGGTGTCATTTGCAAACTTACTGAGTATTACAGAGTTAAAATATAAGCCTGTGGGGTTACTTTAGAAAGGGTCTTATTAAGTATGTATTCTTAATTTTAACAGCTATTTTTGTAAAGAACATTCTAATACACAACCTTTTTTTCTGCAAGTATATTTGTTAGCTATTAGAAAGGGGCTGATTTTTTTGAATATGCTGATTTTATGAGGTGCTTATTTTATTGTCTGAATGTTCAGGAAGAGAAAGCAAAATTGTTTAAAATGTATGATATCCTAAGATAGCTCCCTTTCCCCACAAGCTTTAAAGTAGCATCGAAGACCAGTTTGAAGTGGAGTTGATTACAGAGTTTCCATGATAATATGTTGACTGGTGCTAATTATGTCGTTGTCTTATATCCCATGTCAGCTTTTATATGATGTCACTAAGGGTCAACGTCAGGAAGATTAGCTAAGTGAGATACACCATCCTATGAGTACCTAATAAAGATTAATTTAAACAGTTAAAAGTGCATTGTTTGATGTGTCCTGGAGTATCCAAGATGCACATTGCCATATATAACAGGGCATCTAGGTCGCAGATGAGGGCAGGTAGATCTGTGCTTCTGTGAAGAAGCAGCAGGCTGTGTAGGATACACACCAACATTTAAAATAACTCTGCATGCCTGCAACATTTTCAATATGTTTTCACTTCTTTGACCTGCTTCTGAGTCGGGATTCTGTGGATCCTTCAGGGGCCTCTGCAGCTTAGTAATTTCTTCTTTGACTGTCAGTATGGTTAGAAGTGTACTGACAGCATTCTTGAATCAAAATACTTACTTTGGTCTAAAAGGACAGGCACATCTGTTTTGTTGCTGGCCCCTTTTACATTTGCATAAACTATTACAACTGGAGTAGCATTTCCAGGTTAAGATCGTAGTAATTCTTTCAGCAGGTTTTTCAGTGGTGACAAACAGTGCTGCTTAATGGTTTTCAAACTTGTTAAAAAACATACTAGGCTTAAGGTCAGGTATCTCCTGTTCTGGCCTCCTGTCAAGTTCTTAAACAGTGCAAGAGTTACAGAATAGCACAATGTACTCTTATTAGTAAAATGAAAAAATATCTTCATTTGGTGGGTAACTTTTATGTTCTGAAGATAAGCTGGTTTGTGCTTTGACATGGGAACTTGTAAACCTTCAAGGGAGTATTGAATTTTAGGACCTGGGAAGCCATCCAGGGTGTGACCTAAAGGCGTAGAGTAGGCACTGTTGGTGGATTAAAAGTTGAGATTCAGTTTAGATTCCTGTAGTAGATATCTACAGGCATACCAAGTGTCTTGTGCTGTAGTCAATGGAGAGCTAGACAGCATGGGAAAAGGTGCTTAGAGACTGATTCTGTCCGGTCTGAAGTAACCCCCAGTAGCTGATCAGAGGAATTTTAATTCAAGCTCTAGCTACAATGTTAACTACCAGTTAGCTGAGCTGCCTAAGCATAGGCAGCTGGTGCTATTTCTTATGCCAGGGGATACCTGCAACATCCACACAGGGTTGGCTAATATAGCACAGGACCTACTTGTGCCCCTCTATATCTTTTTCAACTGGCCGTTGAAGGCTTGATGGTATACTTTATGGTATCTCAGAAAGTGTTGGTGGCTGACGATGATGGAAGCTTATGCTTCTACTGTATATGCAGGTGTCTTAATTTAAAAGTGGAACCCACTTAAAGTGATGTGAAGGTCCTCAGCAGAAGACTGCACTATAGCCCCATAGCAGAGGCCAGTGCTGTATTAGGTTTAGTAATATCTGGGTTAGGAAATCATCCCTTTAGTATGGAATAAATCCCACTACCAGGAACCAGATGTTGACTACCAAGAATCAGAACTGCATCAGCCGTACAGAGCCTCGTGACAATGGCCTTTTCTTTCCACCAAGTCCCTATCACTTAAAAATGTTGTTGAGCTGACTCTTTACTCCTGATGTAGTGCTTTGAGGAAGCACTTTAAAAGCACCCCATTGATTTCTGCCTGGTTAATTATTTCCTGTGTTAAGGTACTGGCCAAAGAAAGTTAGGTGATAAAAGGGTTAATTGCAAGTCATTTGGACATTTTTACAAGAGATATGTGACATTCTTACCTGATACCACTCCAAGGATATTGCTATAAACCTGTGATTGATTTTTTTTTTTTTCCCCTGGGAGAACTAGAGCCCCATGGTCAATTTTTGTACTTCCTGACCTTTATAAGATCATCTCTCTGTATTAACCACTGCAGACCTATCTTACCATTCTGTTCCTCCACATCCAAAATAGCTGATGATACAGGCACTAGGTATATTTTCCCTGACACTGTGTCTCAACATAGTTCAGTGCAATCTATGTTGTACAAAATTTTAAACTCCCAGCCAGCCTCTACAGTTAACTTTTGAAAGTCTGATGACAATAGTACATGGAAAATCAGAAGAGACCGTTTGGTCCTATAATAATATGATAGATCAGTATTTATGACACTTTCTAAGACCTAATCTGCAGCCCTTGCCCCTGTCTGGTCAATATTTAAGATAGCTGCTTATTTCTTATGCACAGAAAGCTACATTGCATAGGCATGATGTTTATAAAATGAAGATCTAGCCCTATGCACCAAGTAAGCACTTCCCTGAAATTTGAAAATTACACCTAAACAATGCAAGGTCATAATGCTGTGTTAAATAATGTGAAAGTTCTAATGATGACTCTCTCCTTTTCAGCCCTTATTCCTTCTTTTTCCTGCTGCAAAGTGTTTGGTTACAAAACAACCTAGAGTGTGCAACTCCTTGGCTTTAGTTTTAAATGATACAGAAATCTATTGAAGCCTTGTTTCAGGATATAGGAGAGTAATCAGGGGTTTATGTCAGAAATATCCTTTCAAAAAGAGGAACCAGCACTTGGTCTCACACAATTTGCCGTGAAAGCAGGGCATGCAAAAGGGCTGATTGAAGCAGAAATTGGTGCATTTTCTGTTTTAAAATAAACATAAAGATCCTAAAAATCCCCTGTAAGGTAGACTTTCCCTTATAGGATAAAGTGGAATTAAAATAGTGTCAATAAATTGTGTGAGAGACTGTATCAGTCTGTGCATTGATAGTCTGTGCATGCAGGATAAGAACATTGACTGCCTGCTAATCTATTCCCAGATGGAGGTGGATGCAGACGAGAAGCGCCATCGCACACGCTCCAAAGGTGTTCGAGGTACGTCTCTTGCTTCAGTAAATCACTCAAGGCCCCTGCTCAGGGTGACCTTCATCCTCCAAAATCTCTTTGCACAATTCATTCTGACCCTTGCTTTTACACAACCTTTCTGGTAATTTTCTGTAGAAGAGGGGTACTTGTAATAGATGATAAATTTTTATATATTTTCCATCTCTCTGCAGTTCCCGTGGAACCAGCCATACAAGAGCTGTTCAGGTTAGTGCTCTGAGTGTAAAATGTATCCCCATTAGCAATTTAGAAAATTCATGCCTTTTAATGGGTATAATGCACTTTCAAGTTCATTGGTGGCTTGCTCATGCCCTGCTGCACTGATGAAATTAATTCCCTCAAGACTTGCTAATAAAAAGCATCCCTTTTTTTTTTCCTTTTTTTTTTTCCCCCTCCCTTCAGTTATTTGATTTCTCTTTCTGTCTTTGTTGCCCTCCATCTCTGTAATACCTACTGCTTGCTTTTAATATAATCTTCCTGCAGCACACCAGCACCTATGTAATTAATTCACTCTCTTTTGCAGCTGTCCCACTCCTGGTTGCGATGGCAGTGGTCATGTTAGTGGCAAATATGCAAGGCACAGAAGGTAATATCTGCAATTTTCCATAATTTAGTGAAGGGATTTGGTAAACAAGTTAGCTTGCATTACCTCGATAAGCCAAACAATGACAAAAATTAGTAATTAGATGTTCTAGAAGCCTTTTTTTTTTCCAACTTGTATTTTTGCTGAGGAATCTTATTCCTGTCATCAGTGTTCTCTTGATTTTTGCATATAGTTCTCTTGTTTATGTGTGGCAAATTAAAATTTGGCCCTACTGACATGTCGGTGCCAGAGTGCCTCTGGTTATTTAATCTATTTTATAACTGAATAAAAGCTAGCTTCTGACCATTGTAAGTTTGCTGATCAGGTTAGATTCAAAGGTTATAGTCTAAGACAAATCAGTGATAATAAGACTTTAGAGTTCAAATGTTATATAATTGTTATAAATACCTTTGTTTCAATTTCTTAGCCATGAAATGTGGAGCCATTCCCTTTAAGAAAATGCTTTCAGCTGTTTATTGTTAATAATATATTAAGATAGCGTGTGTCACACATAGTACCTGTGCTTCAAAATAATTTAGAGCTCAGTCTTTACATTTCTGTGTCCACAATGTCAGTCTTCAGTAGTGGTGTACATCTGTAAGAGCAGCGTTCCCTTCCTCAGCCATTTGTCCATGAATTTCTTGGGCAGTATTTTGAAAATTTAACAGCTCTAGAGTACATGACTTTTTCTCATGTGCTCTGCATTTCATTTGACATATTTTATACAGCAGCCTGCTGCAGGATATGAAATGGCTGATCTTTTGGCCATCTCTCTTCTGAATGGAGGGAGATATTCAAACCAGTGTTAAATTCTCTTGAAACTGTTAAGATTCTTTTTTTCTTTCTTGACTTTCTCAGGTTTAAAAGCACTTAGGGTGTATTTCACACCAAATCTAATAACTGCTTTGTAATGAGGGTATGTGGCTTTTATGAATTAAGTTGAAATTGCACATTTGTGGTTAAGGCATTTATTTGAAACAGGAAAAGATACTAATTGTCTTGTGTAAGTCCACTCAGTCCACTCATATTACTTCTTTCTTGTCAGTGAAAGCAACTTATGGATAAGTCCAGAAACTCCTTTCTTACTTAGAGCAAGGAAAGTGATATGCCTGAAATTAAAATCATGTTGGATTACATTTAAACAACATAAACCATAAAATAATTCTATTCAAATTTCTTCTTCTTCTTCCTCCCCCACCCCCCCATAAAAATAGTAATGTATTTGGGGGATATTTGAAGGATTTGGTTAGATTAGAACACCCATTTAGGAAAAAAGTAGTAAACCAATATCATTTTCTATTTCTTCTTTAATAATTCTTAAATTCACTTGTGACTTCTGAGTTCAAACTGTGGTTTTATTCTGTTCATTTTCTTCATGTAAATACAAGCCTCATCAGTAATTAATGAATGGCACCAAACACTTCTTTTCCCTAAGAAATTTCACGAGCAGTCAACAGTTAAATGACGTGATTATAATGTCCTTTCTAGTTACAAGATTCCAATAACACACATTTCTTTGCACTTCGTGGGGTTTGCATGCAGATTTCAAAACCAAAAGTATTGGAACATACAGAGAGAAACTCCTTAGCTTAAAAAAACAAACCAACCAACCAACCTAACTTCCCAATTGCTCTGACTTCTGAGTGTCCACGCTTGTATAAAATCCCCCTCTTTTGGGGAAGAGGAAGGAATAGATGTGAGGTTTGGAAAGATTACATGGAGTTTTGAGATGCTGATTCCATATTTTGCTTTCATGACATGATTCTGGTATGTCAGTACACGAACAGACTGAATCTCAGAGCTGTTAATTAAATGAAATTTTGGGCAGATGCACAAAGAATAGAATTTGGAAATACATCAAAAATTCCTTTTTTTCCTTTTCTTCCTACTGGCCAAAGAATTTGTGGGGTTTTTTTTTATGTTTTCTTGTCATCCTGATTGCCAATCCACTAATCAAAATACATTTAACCAATATATATCTTATTTAGTGCAAAAACACAAAGTTCTTTGTTGAAGTTTACAACCGATGTATCTTTTTTCTAGTCATTTTTGATCTAGTCCAACTAACACCTAATACATTTAAGTTTTTGAAAGAATTTGAAGGAATTTATCTTTTTTTTTTTTCTCTATTTTGCTATGTGGATGGGAAAGACCCTCAAACATTTCTTTCAAGGAAATCAGACTGCCTTAAAAATTTGATGTGTTCAGAGAATTGCATATCTCAGCCAATGCCTAACTCAATTCCATTTAGACCTACCAAGCATTTTAATGAGGTTAAGACCTTTCCATTCACAATACCAGACCAGCTCATTATTAGGAATGTAATGCAATTGCTTCCACTAGATGTAGTCAGAGCTCTCCAGAATTCTATTTCTTCTATAACATGTTGAATTCTGTGGAGTTTCAGGGTGGTGGGTTTTTTTTTCCCATTGGAATTTTATCCTTGTGATACTAGTGAGACAGTGAAAACCTTGTTTGCATACATGATCTGAAATAAACAGATCTTCTCAAATTTGCAGACAGATTCAGGCAATGAAATGTTGTTCTGCTGATAAAGTATTAGGTTAAAGTAGAGTTTTATCATATGTTTTGCGTATCAGTTGTATTTTTTCATTATGAAAGGCTGCAATGTTAGGGTAAGGTAAGGAAACAAGATGATCTTATTTCCTTTGAGGTATATGAAAACAGAAGAGTGGTACTAGTTAGGTTAGCAGTGGCAACAGCTTGTATCATTTCCATCTTTTCGGTATTACCTTTGTGTGAAATCTGAGTTTGAAGTGAAATTTTGCATGACTGGATTGGTACTTTGCTTTCAGCTCTTAAGTTTGGAGCTTAATTTTAGCTTGTTAGTTGAGCATGTTGATAGACAGCCAAGATGGACAGGCTTCTCTGCAGGGCATTTGAGTGCAGAACACTTGAATCTTTCAAATTAACTCAATGAAGGAACTTCTCTCCAGTGACCACATGGAAAATTCAGAAAGTTTGGCACTATCTATTTGAGCATTGAGTGCCCAAAGTTGCGTGGTGTGCCAGCCTTCTTCAGAGCAGGATAATCTCTTTATATTTTATTATGTGTGGCTTGGACAGGGGCACTCTGTGCTGAGTTAAGAACTGGCTCAATAGCCAGGCCCAGAGAGTGGTGGTGAATGGAGCCACAACCACTTGGCAGCCAGTCACTAGTAGTGTGCCCCAGGGAACAGTGCTGGGCCCAGTCCTCTTCAATATCTTCACTGATGATCTGAATGAGGTGATTTGAGTCCAGCATCAGTAAGTTTGCAGACAACACCAAGTTAGGAGCATGTGTCAACCTGTTAGAGGGCAGAAGGGCTCTGCAGAGGGACCTGGACAGGCTGGATAGATGGGCACAGTCCAACGCTATGAGTTTTAACAAGTCCAAATGCCAGGCTTTGCACTTTGGCCACAACAACCCCATGCAGTGCTACAGGCTGGGGACAGAGTGGCTGTAGAGTAGCCAGGCAGAGAGGGACATGGGGGTACTGTTCAACAGCAGACTGAACGTGAGCCAGCAGTGTGCCCAGGTGGCCAAGAAGGCCAATGACATCCTGGCCTGTATCAGGAATGGTTCTGCCCCCACACTCAGCACTGGTTAGGCCACACCTTGTGTACTGTCAATTTCAGAAAGATGTTGAGGTGCTTGAACATGTCCAGAGAAGGGCAACAAGGCTGGTGAGGGGTGTGGAGCACAGCCCTATGAGGAGAGCCTGAGGGAGCTGAGTTTTTTCAGCCTGGAGAAGAAGGGTCTTAGGGGAGACCATATTGCTCTCTACAACTACGTGAAAGGAGGTTGTATCCAGGTGGTGGTTGGTCTCTTCTCTCAGGCACCTAGTGACAGAACAAGAGGACAGAGCCTCAAGCTGCACCAGGGCAGGTGGGCAGGTTTAGGCTGGATGTTAGGAAGAAGTTCTTCACAGAAAGAGTGACTACCCATTGGAATGGGCTGCCAGGGTAGGTGGTGGAGTCCCCGTCCCTGGAGGTGTTTAAGAGGAGGCTGGATGAGGCACTTAGTGCCATGGTTTAGTTAATTAGAAGGGCTAGGTGATAGGTTGGACTTGGCGATCGTAGAGGTCTTTTCCAACCTGATTAATCCTGATTCTGATACTAATACCAAGAAACCTGAAGCTGTCATGGACCTTGTACTACTCTCTGTGGTGCACAGCATGAGGTAGTGCTCAGATGTAAAGTTTACTAGGATAGGTCTTTACTACCTGTTACTTATGTTCCCAGACACCAGCACCGTAACTACTTAGCTCATGCAGTTAAAGAAATATGTGTGTCTGCAGTATCAGGTCCTTAAAAAATCAGCATAAAAACAAAGTTTGGGAAAGATGTGAAAACAAAGCCACACCCAAGAAATAACAGAAAATAATCAAGAAATAACCAAAGATACTTAAGGATGAACTTCTTTACTTTGAGGGTGCTGGAGCACTGGAACAAGCTTCCCAAAGAGCTTGTGGAGTCTCCGTCTCTGAACACTTTCAAAAGTCCACCTGGAAACATTTCTGTGTGACTCTACTCTGACAAGGGAGTTGAATTACATGATTTCTGGAGGTCACTTCCAACCCCTACCATTCTGTGATAGTGTGTGACTCATTTGGATAGTGAATGGAAACAAGAAAAGGATTCAGATTTTAGGAGTGGACAACAGACCCTCTCCCTGGACTGTGCTCTCGATGCTGCTTTAATCACTTGGTGGTTTTTCAGGCCCATTGTGCTTGGCAGCATAACAAACTGTATTGTTATATGTTCAGAGCTGTGGATTAAATTTTGAGCAATGAGTTTGGTAGAGATACTTGTAACAGTGAACAATTAACCTGAGTCTATAGCAGTTACCCAAACCATGCCTGAAGACTGTTCCCGTAACTGTGTTTTCTGGACATCTGTTGGCTATGTGTCTGAAAGAAAATTTGAGTGTTCTTTCACTGCAATTAGTAAGAGTGCTTCCATTTTCATTAATCAGCTTTAAAGACAACAGGGTTCGCCTACTGCATGTGCAAATATCAATGTGAGGCAAGTCCAGTCCGTGGTCTAAGTGCTCCAAGTGCAAATCCCATAGGTACTCTAGAATTAAACCGGGGCAAAGTGGCCTGTGCTGTTTGCTGAGTCGATGTGAGTGACAGCTTTAGAAATATTTCACCCTACTGGGCTTCTGTGCAGTTAGGTTTTGTTTTTAAAGACGTGCCTATGTTTTACTATGCCAGTAGGTATGGAGGCACATTATAAAACCCTGACTAGATTCCATTAAAATGATGCTGATTAGGTGCAATGGAGTATTTTTAAGGCTTCTTAAGAGCATAGGGTTTGGTGTTGATTTTTGTTTGGTTTTTTTTTTTGTTGTGTTTTTTTTTCTCAATTAACAAAAGCAATTAGATTCTGTAACAGATTAATCACTTGCCACAATGCCACATGCTTCAGAATAATAGCAAATAAGAGCCCTAAACACAATGTTAAGATGGTAGAGTGGCACTATGTATATTAATTTAGGATTCTTTTAATGCATGTATCAGTGCATGTTTGAAACAGACAAAGCCATCACGTAGAGATTCAAGTAAAACACAACCTTAGCCTGAAACAATATGCATCAAATTTCAGTGAAGGATGAATTGTTAAGGATAAATAAGAAACACTTCAAATTTAAAATGGAAATACTGATAGAGCCCTTGCTATATCATGAATTTCAATTTGATTGCTGAAAATAAGAATTCAGATGATATAAACTGTCTTAAATGTTTCATCTGCTAAGAAATTCTGTGTGCCTTTTCTTCACTTCTGATTACAGTAAGTGGTTTTTTTTTCATTAATCACTGATACAATGTGTTGAAAAAATAAGTGAGTCTCAAAAAATGAAGAGAGATCGTAAAATAATGTTCAGGTCTCTAATGTATGAGTCCTTTCTAACCTCATAAAATATGTTGTGTCTTCATTTTCCACCAAATTTCTCAATATCACCAGGTCTTTGTTGCTTTGCTAAGGTGTCTCTGTTTCTGTGTTATATAGAAAGAATTGCTTTGACCATCTTTCAGTTTTATAAGCATGAGATTTTTCACTTTATACAGCAGATTTATTTGAATTTATAATTACCTTAGAGTTCAGCATTGCTGTTTTGATTAGGACAAGCCCTACATACCCTTCTATCACCTTGGCATTATATACTGTACTTTAGTCATCTGTATTTCAGAATAGAGTGCTGAAATAATTCAGGCTCCCAAACTTCAAAATTAAAAGACTCAAATCTCTCTCTCTTATTAGAGAATTATTGAATTTCTCTGTCTTGTTGTGCCATATTTCATATTCAAATTCTTTTTTTTTTTCCACATACCTTTTCACCCACCAGTTTGATTGCCATGGCTGCAGCCGTGGGTGAATAATTGCCTGTCTTCACAGGAGCATGTTCTGGAGCTAAAGTCGAGTGCTTGCTTCCTGATGTATGCCTCATTTGGATTCTGCCGACAGCCTAGGGGCTGTATTATTCATGCCTTGACAGATAGCACTCACTAAAAGCTTTGGAATAGGGCCAGGTACTGGCAGAGAGATAGTGGAGCATTGCAACTTGCAACTGAGAGGAGCATCTATAATACAAAACAGAGAAATCCTCATACCTCCCTTTTCCTGGTCTCACTTAGATGGAAAATTCATTTGCATCAAAATAAAATACCCTAAAAATAAATATTTTTTTTTTTCCTAAACCATGCTTGAAAGTTTTAACACAATTTTCCACATTTAATTGCAAAGCTGATTTTAATTAGGAAGGCCCTGCATGTGAAAAATGAAGATTCACTTGGGTGAGTGTAACACATTGCAGTGTCTGCTGAACGCTCTAATTAATGTATGGCTGCTGTACAACAGGGTGCACTGTGGGATGTTTATGAAAAATTCTGTGCACGCAGCCAGTCCATCCGTATTTTAGTTCTTGAATCTACAAGAATAAATAACTTCCCCCCCCCCCCCTTTTATTCTTTATGAGACATCATTGTACATGCCATCACTCCATCCATAAACTTTATGGCATGCCTGTCCTTTTTAGTGTTTGTCAACGCTATTGTAAATCAGAAGCCAAGACATACATATTTTAACATTAATTTGATAGGAGAGCATGGCTGCACGCTGTGTACAACCCCAGGTTCACTGATGTGTTTGTGCTAAAGCCTGCCCACAAAACAGTGAGGTTCTTGTTGCTTGCTTTTATGATACCAGGAAAAATCCAACTGAATGCTGGATGTATAGAAAAATGCATGTTTATTTTTAAGATGGTAGCCTTTATTATATTGCGTCGGTTTTTAATACTGGCAAATAATGATGAAATGATTCACTGGATGTTTACATGAGAAAAAAAATCATACTCTGACCCTCCCTTTATGATTTATTTCTATTTAATGGTGCATTTGCTAAGGATTTTGGTTAGTTGTGGTAAATACTAATAATGACATTATAAATACATTTTATATAAAATAATCCACTATGTAGGGTTTGTAAAACAGGAAAAAAACCACATAAATGCAATTTTTGTGCTTTGTTAAATCCAGCTGAAGAGAAATAACTAAATAAGTGAGAGAGCAGAGGGATTTTCAAAGAGAACACTGCAAACAATAAATAAATGTGCTGACAGAGAATCCATAATGTATTAGAGGCCTGTATTGGCTGCTGTCCGCTTTCAGCAATATATCCTTTGTCTGATTGTTGATTAATGATTGGAAAGGTGCAAAGTTGGGTCTAAAACATCAGCCAAATATATAACAGCAATTGATGTGTGGCTTTGCATGCTACTAGGCATTGTCTAAAGGTGACCACACAAAGGAATCAGTTCAAATCCTCCTAATACCTCCTGGACTGGGAATAGCAATTCCAGTGGCAGCAAGTTGCAGGATCTGCCCGTGTCAGGAGTATTAGACTAATAAAGATGGTGGCAGAATTAAATCAGAAGTAGGAATGTGGAGAAAGTTGACCTCACTGTGCAGCAACAGCAAACAGCAGTTTGGGATGTGCTTTCTAGAGTGTTTCCAGGCTGAAATGTTGATGAAATTATATGCTCATTTGCTTGTATTTGCTTTTGCCTTATGGCAGAATAGACTAATGGTATCTTGGGGTGCATCAAGAAGAATGTGGCCAGCAGGTAGAGGGAGGTAACAGCACCTTCTCTGTATTCCCTGTCACCTAGGCACTCTCCTCATTCAGCAGCAGGCTCACATTTTTTCCTGGGCTTCCTTTTGGTACTGATGTAATTGAAGATGCCCTCTTTGTTGACATTGGCATCTCTTGCCAGATTTAGTTCTAGGAGGGCCTTATCCTTCCTCATTGCGTACCTATGTAATCTGACAGACTTCATGTATTTCTTGCAATTGACTGGTCCCTTTTTCCACATTCTGTAAATTTCCTTCTTCCATCTGAATTTTTCCAGAGGCTCCTTGTTCAGCCATGCAGGTCTCCTGCCTCTGTTGCTTGATTTCTTACTTGTGGAGATGCACAAATCTTCAACTTCACCAAACTTCATGCACTTGTGGAGATGTGCTTCAACAGGAAGTGGTGCTTGAATATTAATCATCTCTCTTGAGCTCCCCTGCCTTCTAGAGTCCTGTCACATGGGATTCCTCCAAGTAAGTCACTGCAGAAGCCGAAGTTAGCTTTCCTGAAATTCTTTTTTTGTGTGATCCTGAACTCCACCTTCTCGTGGTCATTGAAACCAAGGCTGCCTTCATCCTTCACATCCCCAACTGAACTTTATTTGTTTGTTAACACAAGGTCCAGCAGCACACCTGTTCTTGCAGAATCTTCCACCATCTGTGTCAGAAAGTTATTATCAATGCACTGTGGGAGCCTCCTGGATTGTGTGTGCCTCACTGCGTAGCCTTTCTAGTGTTTATCAGTGTGATTGAAGGTCCTCATGAGAATCAGGGCAGGTGATCCCAGGCTACTTTCAGCTGTCTCTGGAAGGCTTCATCAACTTCATCTTCCTGATCAAGTGGTGCATAGTAAACACTCACAACAGTTTCACCCATATTAGACTGCCCTTAATTTGTACCTATGTGCTTTCAGCATGTTCCTCTCTCTCTTTTAGGCAGAGCACTATACATTCCAAATGTTTTCTCACAGAAAGAGCAACTTCACCACCCCATCTTGCTAATCTTTCTTCCTGAAAAAAAGTGCATAGCTGTCCATGACAACATTCCAGTCATGTGAGTCTTCCTACCATGTCTCTGTAATGACAATGGGATCACGGCCCTGTGGCTGCACCCACACCTCTGGTTCTTCCTGCTTGTTCCCCATGCCTCATGCATTGGTGTACAGGCATTTCAGAGAAGTATCTGAGCAAGAAGCTTTCCCTGGACAGGTGCAAGAGGATCCATCCACCATTGTCATACACACCTCTAAGTGGTTGGCATTGGCTCACATCTTGGGATGCAGCTGAGGAGCATTTGATGCTTCTTTGGTTTGGCCTGAGCTATTCCCCAGTTGGATGGGATAACACAAGCATTGCCATCTTGGATCCTTCTCTCTTGAGAATTTCAGTTTAAAGCCCACCTCACCAAGTTGGTCAGCCTGCTACCAAAGATTCCATTGCCTTTTTGAGACAGGTGTATTTCATGCCTCCCTAACAGGTTATAGTCATCAAAGAGTGTCACATTGTCATAAAACCCGAAACACTTGTGGTGGAACCAGCTATGAAGCCAGGAATTAACCTTCATTATTCATCTGCTTCTAGCTGTCTGCTTTTCTCTAACTGGTAAAATGAAGGGAAAAAAATGAGCAGCAATATTTTTCACCCTCAAGGCTTTATAGTCCTATCAGGTTGTGGCTCACAACATGATGCCCACATGCAAGACTAACAGTGGATAGTAGTCAGTGCTCTTGACAAGTTGTGCACACTCTTGAAAATGACTCAGATCTTAGCTCCCAGGATATAGCAGACCTCTCATGATTCTGTCAGGTTGGCAGGTGCCCCTTAACAGTCATCCCAATGAGCACATTTGATTTCTTTTAATGGTATCAACTATATACTGATGGTGAAATCTCTCTATGTGGAGTTTGCTCTTGGGTGTCTGTAGATGTTAAAAGTCATATCTGTTTCTAGCGGTGATGTTAGAGGGCAGATGAAGCGCAGTCATGCCTTTTGGGGTCATCAAAGTCCAATGTGCCCCTTTTCCAGTTGTATCTGGTCTAGGAACAGGGTTTTGAAACTACCTATCTCCATTTAAGTTCCTCTAATGCTGTGTAGCCTTATGGCTGTTTCCTGCAACTTGTCCACCTGGTGTAACAGATATTCAACATGTGCACACCTTTTGCAGGTACTTACCTTCACGTCAGAAGAAGGGTCTAGGCACTCCCTGCAACCTACTGTCTGCATTCTTACTGTCCAAGTCCATCTGGGTGGATACCTCAGACTTATTAGGGGCTTATGCTGGAGGAGCATTGTTTTTAGCTCTTAAGCAAGTGTCCACCATTTTGGCAGGGACCCAGAGCATTTCCCTGGCCCATGGATCTACAAGCAGAATAAAGGATCATGCTGATGTACCACACTCTGTTTGCTAACCAAATTATATTTGTTATAGAATTGTAGAATGGTTTAGGTTGGAAGGGACCTGAAAGATCATCTAGTTCCAGCAGGGACACTTTCCACTAGAACAGGCCACTGAAGGCTTCATCCAACCTGGCCTTGAACACCTCCGGGGAGGGTGTAGCCACAACCTTTGTGGGCAACCTGTGCCACTGTCTCACCACCCTCGCTGTAAAGAACCTTTTCCTAACATGTAGTGTGAATCCCCCATTACTCCTCATCCTGCCATTACAAGACCTTGTAAATAGTCCCTCCCCAGCCTTCCTGTAGGCCCCCTTCAGATACTGGGAGGCCACTACCCTTGTAGCCTTCTCTTCTCCAGGCTGAAAAGCCCCAACTCTCATAGCCTGTCTTCAAAGCAGTGGTGCTCCAGCCTACTGATCATCATTGTGGCCCTCTTCTGGACTCGCTCCAACACTTTGGTGTCCTTGTTGTGTTTGGGCTCCAGAACTGCACACAGTACTCCAAGTGGGGTTTCATGGGAGCGGAGTAAAGGAGGAGAATCACTTCCCTTACCCTGCTGGCCACGCTTCTCTTGATGCAGCCCAGGACATTGTTGCTGTCTGGGCTGCACATGCACACTGCCAGCTCATGTTGAGTTTTTCATCAACCCAGACCCCCAGGTCCTTTTCCTCAGGGCTGCTCTCCAGCCACTCGCCACCCAGCCTGGAGCTGTGCTTGGGATTGCGCCAACCCAGGTGCAGGACCTTACACTTGGCCTTGTTGAGTGTCATGAGGTTGGCCTGGGCCCACCTCTCCAGCCTGTCCAGGTCCCTCTGGATGGATCTCTGCCTTCTAGCAAGTCAACTGTGCCACACAGCTTGATGCCATTTGCAAACTTAATGAGGATGCACTCAATTCCCCTGTTCATGTCGCTGACAAAGGTGTTAAACAGCACTGGTCCCAGCACTTATCCCTGAGGTATGCCACTTGTTACTGCTCTGCAGGTGGACATTGTGCCATTGATCACCACTCTCTCTGTGTGACTATCCATCCAATTCCTTATCCAGCAGTGCTTCACCCATCAAGTCTGTGTTTTTCCAGTTTGGTGACCAGGATGTCATGTGAAACAGAGTCAAATGCCTTACTCAGGTCCAGGTAGATGATGTCAGTTGCCCTTCCTTTATCCACTGTTGCTGTGACTTCATCATAAAAAGCCACCAAATTCATCAGGTGTGATTTGCCCTTGGTGAAGCCATTGCTGACTACCACGAATCACCTCTGCTTTCTTTTCCGTTTGCCTTAGCAGAGCCTTCAGGAGGATCTGCTCCATGATCTTGCCAGGCACAGAGGTGAGACTGACTGCTCTGTAGTTCCCGGGGTCATCCTTTTTTCCTTTCTTGAAGATGGGTGTTATGTTTGCCCTTTTCCAGTCAGCAGGAACTTCACCAGTCTGCCAAGATGTTTCAAATATGATGGACAGTGGTTTAGAAACTTCATCCACCAGTTCCCTCAGGCCCCGTGGGTGGATCTCGTCAGGCTACATGGACTTGTGCACGTTCAGATTCCTTAGGTGCTCACAAACATGATCTTCAACTATGGTGGACAGATTTTCCTTCTCCCAGTCCTTACCTTTTCCCTCTGGGACTTAGACATTATGTTTGGAGCCCTTGTCACTGAGGATTGGGGTAAAGAAGTCATTGAGCACCTCAGCCTTATCCACATCCTTTGTCACCAGCTCTCCATTTCCCTTCTGGAAGGATTCCACATTTTCCCTAGTCCTCCTTTTATCACTAATATACCTGAAGAAGTTCTTGTTCCCATTAATGTCCCTGGTCAGATTTAGTTCTAGATGTTCTTTGGCTTTCCCAACCTGAGCTCTGGTTGCGCAAACAATTTCTTTGTATTCATTGCAGGTTACCTGTCCTTGCTTCCACTCTATGTAGGCTTTCTTCTTGTATCTAATGTGTCCAGGAGCTCTCTATTCATCCATGCAGGCCTCCTGACATTCTTACCTTCCGTTTTTTCCCATGGCACCCTGCCAAGGAGGTCTCTGAAGGGGTTGAAGTCTGCTCTTCTGAAGTCCAGAGCAGGGAATTTTCTATGCACCCTCCTTGATACATGGGTGATTATTACAAATATGGACCCCAAAACTGTGATATTTAACTGGATTTACATTGTAGAATAACAGAATGGCTTGGGTTGGAAGGGAGCTCCTACTAGACAAGGTTGCTCAAGACCCCATCCAACATGGCTTTGAACACTTCCAGGCTTGGAGTCTCCACAACTTTCTTAGGCAACCCGTTCCCTGTGCCTCGCCACTCTCGTGGTAATTTTTCTTCCTAACATCTAATTTAAATTGAGTTTCTTCCAGTTTGAAGCCATTCTCCCTTGTCATACCACTACATACTTTTTAAAATAGTCTCTCTCCAACTCTCTGCAGATTCTTTAAATTAGTGGAAGGCTGTTGTACAGTCTTCCTGTAGCCTTCTCTTCTCCAGGCTAAACAACTCACACTCTATCATCTTTGTAATGATAAGGCAATATTACATTTAGAGTCAATTCTAGTTTCCATATTGCATAATTTCTGAGATATTTTTACAACATTTCTTTTAAACTATTGATTCTGAGCTTTTAAAAGCAGGGAATATTGAAGAAATCTCTTTATCATTGTGTATTTTAGTGATGATACAGTCATGATTATTAACCTTACACTAAGCCTAAAAAGCCATGAGTAACATTGTGCACTGGGTTGAAGGTACTACAGAGCTGCCTTCATCATCTTGCCAGCAGTTCTTCTGAGAAGTAGCATAGCTGCTGTTTGTGCATTCGAAAAATGGCTTGTGGATTGGAACACCTCAAGTCAGAGCTTTTGAGAAAGGATAATTTACTGGTGAATACCGGTTAGATAGCGAACCCCATCTTGCTTCAGTGTCCAGCCAACACAAGCCACATGACTTTGAAAAAGCTTTATCCATAGGTGGCACTCATGTCACCAGAGAATACCATTGGCCTCCATCTTATTCTCCATCTCAGTGAAAATCGTATGAACTCTGCCAGAATCTGGAGGAAAAAAAAAAAAAAAAAAGAGGCAGGAGAAATTATATAATTAAAATTAAACTACAGCCATCTTTTTCTTTCAAATATTCATATTATATGAGATCAGACACCCTAAGTATTATCTGATCTAGCAATAGAGTATGAGGAAAAAAAGGAAACCAACTCAGATATGAAGGAACCAGAAAGCAATGTCCATCTGCATGTTTTAAATCACCAGCCCAGCCTAGCAGAAAAATCTACCTATGTAGAAGTAGGAGAAAAATGAGGCATGAAAAAGAGTGAAGAAGTGATAGAACAAAATAAAGCTGTAGGAAGAAAGAGAAAGAACAGTAGTTTGCTGATGGTTGTTTGATGTGTTTTTTTCCTCCCTAAAAATACATTATAATGTGTCTTTAAAGACTTATATTGAAGTTTTTCAATAAGTTGAGACAGCCCTTTCAAAGACATCACTTCTCATTAGTGGCTGATCTGAAGTACTGCTTCTAGTGGTGTCAGCTCAGGACAAGGAAAAGAGAAATTCTCTTTCTAAGCCATCTTTGATGACAATAATAAATCTAAATAAATGCATCCATGGTGCAGAGTCAAATGCCCAGGGGACAGATAGCTCCTGCAGACATCCGCAACACTATGCAACTCAAGACACAGTAAACAGTGATAATGTCAACCAGATAAGTGGACCTACCAAGTTAATTTCCTGGATACTCGCCTGTTTCACCTCTCCAAGAAAACCTTAAAGCTTAGTGACAGAACGAAAAGGGACTGCAGAACTCAGTGTTTTTTGGTATTTACAAGAACCAACAGTATCATACTGTAGGTAGGCATAGAAGAATGGACATGGGGTGTCAGGCCTAGGAGAAAATAGTGCTGTGATTGAAGTTAGGCCTGTGTCCTAGATCTATGATTTATGGTAAGAGCTGTAATACTGAAAAGCCAAATGAAAGCGATCAGGATATGATTGACTTTAAATACCAATACTATCCGTTTAAAACAGCTTTTTTATCCAGTTCCCTGAGGCTGAAACAGATTTCTCTGCAATCAGTATTTTATTTAAAGTAATGAGGAGGCCACTAAATTGGATGAACAAGCAGCGGATGAATGTTTTCTGTCCAGCTGATAACTGGGAAAGCAATTCACCAGTGGTAGGCACCCATTCCTGTTTTCCACTCTCATAATGTCTCCAGGAGAAAATCTTACTTGTACTTTGTGAATGGGCAATAAGTGTTGCAAACAGGGAAACTGGTGTTGTCTAATCCAGAGACAGGAAGGCTGAGGGGACATCATCTTGCTCTCTGCAACTCCCTGAGTGGAGGCTGGAGCAAATTCTTGTCAGGATATTATGTCCCTCAGTAGTCAGCACTGGTGAGGCCGCACCTTGAGTACTGGGTTCAGTTATGGGGCTCTCACAACAAAAAAAGGTATTGGAGTGCTGAAGAAGGTCCAGAGAAGGGCAAGAAAGCTGATGAAGGATCTGGAGATCAGGTCTCCTGAGGAGTAGCTGAGGGAACTGGGGTTGTTTTCCTAGTTTGAGCCACGAGCTGCCCAGGGCAAAAGGACAGAAAGGTATTTTACCTCCAAGGGAGTAAAACAAAAACAGTCACACAGAATTGGAGGTTGAATACAAAAGCTGTTTACAAATATATACAGGAATACAAAAAGTATTTGAGGAAAAGGAATATATACAGAAACTGAGCCCAGTTCTCCACCTGGGCCTTCTACAACCTTACCACCACTACCCCCTCCCTCATCCTCAGCAAGCCCAGAAGCAGGCTAAACTTCCCACACACACACACCAAGGGCACAAGGACAAGCCTACCAGGCCTCAATGCCCTCCCAGACTGGGCACACTAGGCCTTGAGCAGGCCTGAATGCCTCCCCTGCATCTCACTGCTAGGCCCCGTGGTGTAATTAGCTTGCCAGCCGAGGCCCAAGAAGGCTGCTTTCCCCCACAAACCAAGAGATAACGGGCGCTGCATGCACGCAAAGAGAGAAGGGAAAAAGAGAAAGAATTGGCTGTGAGCTCTCCTTCTAAAGGGAGATGCAGGATGGATGGAATAACAAGGATTACAATATTCCCATGTCCACCCTTTGGATACCACCCAGTACTCTGGAGGAATTTCTTTGTCATCCTCACCCTATAACAGTTGTTTAGTCTGGAGAAAAGAAGGCCGAGAGAAGACCTTCTCATACTCCACAACGGAGGCCGGAGCGAGGTGGGTGTTGTTCTCTTCTTAATAACAAGTGATAGGATGAGAGTAAATGGCCTCAAACTGTACCAGAGGAGGTTTAGATTGGATATTAGAAGGAACTTCTTGATTGAAAGGGTTCTTGAACACTGGAATAGACTTCCAGGGAGGTGGATAAATCCACATCCCCAGAGGTGTTTCAAAGACACAGAATTAGTACTGATAGACATATCTTAGCATCAGCTTTAGTAGAGTTAGAGAATGGTTGAACTTGATGGTCTTTTCCAACTGAAACAATTCTATGATTCTGTGATAAACAGTGGGGCTAAAACCTGGCATGCATTGAACTTCTGCTTTAAGTCATCCGGTACAAAGGGTACTTCATCATCTCTTCCTTATTTTGGTCTTAACTCTGAAGTCAGAATAGAACTGTACTTCTAAGCATGTCCAAATATCTGATTTTCTGCCAGGAAACATATATTTGGGCGTATTGATGCTTGTGTCATACTAAGGACATAACATAGTGCATCTCTAATCTCTCATCTGCTTATTTCAGTGTAGCAGGGTTAAGTCCTCCAATTTATGATCTATACAAGGATGGCACTTCCTCATTATTTTATTATTTTTCAATAGGAGTTAGAAGAGGGAAGGGTATAGTTTTGTAACTTCAAGCAGTCATTTGGAGAAAGAAGAACCCTATTTCTGTTTCTAGAAGTCAGACATGTTTTCGAGTGGAATGGATTGAATCCTTTGGTGGCAAGGAACATGTGAATGTTTTGTGTGAAGTATTAGAGAACTGAGCACTCTCAATGCAGGTTACTAGAAAACCTCATGAGCAAGCAGTCTTCTGAGAGGTGTGAAATGAAGCCTCAGTCACCACTGGGAAAAGAGAATATTAAATAGAAATTTCTCATGTGTTCATATAATCTAGATTAGATAATGTCTGAGGCTGGGATTGTGATTTCTCCTCTGACCATCTCTGGCCAGTTAATTTCTGTTTCTGTAAGAAATATGAAGGCTTGAGGTGATTAATTCCAGAAGCAGAAATCCCCCCCTACAGAAAATACCAGTCCAGATTACCAGTGTCTACATTCTGCTGTATGTTAAGTGCCTACTTGTCCCCAGGTATTAGAAGAGCAGACATACCACACTTGGATGTTAGGATCTCACTGCACAGCTCTGCATACAGACTCAGAGCTGTAGTGCCTTCCCTCCCTTGGTAGACTCGTAGTTCGTGACTCTCTTCTACCACACAAGAAATCTGCGTCACAGCCAGAAGTTGAGTCATGCCTCTGAATTATTCTATGGTGCCTTTTGCTTTAGAGCATCCTTCTTATATTAAAAGTTAATTTATATGAAGATTAGGAGGAGCTTTTTTTTTGGTTTTGAGTATTTACAGAGACAATAAGACTTATGTGCCAGAAGAATTGATGTACTGTTTGGGCATGGTTTCTCCTAGGATGAAAGAAAACTGGATGTTAGAAGAAACTTCTTGACTGAAAGGGTTCTCAAAAACTGGAACAGGCTACCCAGGGAGGTGGTTGAATCCCCATCCCCTAGAGGCATTGAAAAGGTGCAGAGATATGGTGGTGAAAGACATGGTTTAGCACCATAGCAGAGTTAGATAATGATTGAACTTGTTGATCCTAAAGGTCTTTTCCAACTGAAACAATTCTGTGATCAATGAGTGCTAAGGGTTCCTTGGTTCATGGTAACTATAAAAACTACTTCAGGCAAAGAGGACAAGCAAACAGTCATCTCAGACAAAAGGATATATCATATATGATGAATATTTTCAGACATGAGTCTTATAGATGTGCTAGTCTCCAAGCACAAAAAAAAAAAAAGACACACACCCCCCCCCAAAACCCCCAAAAACCAAAACAAAAACAATCAAACAAAAACTAACACCAAACTGATTTTAAACATTATTTCTCAGAGAGTTCTCTGGATACCCCATACTTAGTCAAGTGTCAACTAGATGGATGTCTGCTCCTCAGCTAATTGACTATGCTAACTGCATTTTATGCTCATCAAGTGTTTTCAACTGTTAGTTTTAAAACTTTTCACAAATGTTAACACAGTAGCCTCAGTGTGTTTTGTGATGTCAAGAATATGATTTCAAATGACACCAAAAGTGGTATTGCTTATGATGTTTTAATACATTCACAAGATTCATTGACTTAACATGACTAGTCCCAGCAAGTTTCTACCAGTATACATATCTGTCTGAAAATGTAGGAACAATCCTGACAGAATGCAATTGTATGCTTTTAATTTGAGCAAGACTTTGGTATAAAAATTTTGTGCTCTTAAAACATAAGATACTTAACTCTTGTTTTTAATTCCATGTGACACAAGGTATTACCAGCTTTACAGTATTCTGTTTCTTCCACAATGGTAAATTTGTTTCAGTACTAATGGCAAGGACAGTGTACTTATTTCTGATTCATAGCACTGTCTCTGCAGCACCAAGGTGTTCCTTGCAAATACTGACATACTCAGAACTGACGTGGCCTGGCTTTGCTTAGCTTGTGAGACCTATAGAGATCACAGAGGAAGACAGATTCAGAAACTGAGTCAGAGTTATAAAACAAATGTTATTTTAGAAAAAATGCAAATAAATTCTGGCTATTGTGTTAAATTCATATCTAAGCAGTCAAGTTTGCTGCTTCCTGTTTATTAAAAGGATGTGGAAGGAAGGACTAAAGAGTTAAAATGGCATTGACTAAAAGTGGAACCACTCATTTAAGATGTCAGCATTTTAGCAGAGCTATAAACCAGTGAAAACATTTAGGTTTTTTCTATCTACTATATTTTTGACTATTCTTTGAAAATTGTAGCAGTCGGATTTGGAAATCATTTGTAGTGTGCAGCTATACTAGAACCACAACAGAGTAGCTTTGTCAATTTTTTGTTGTTGTTGTTGTGCTTACTTTTTAAGTCTACTATGGCTTAAAATGGCCTCTTGTGTAAGCAGGAAGAGAATTTCATTCCTATTATATCAAGGATTTTTGTAATGATGTAGCTGTAGAACTCTCTAAAAAGAATTAAGAAGATTCTCACTAATATTAAAATTTATAGTCTGTTCTGAAAAACACAGATGATATCAAACTCCATATTTTTTAAGATATAAGGAAATCTAGAATAATCTGGTGAAGAGTCAGGCAAGATTTACCTACTAACCATGTTACAATACAGCTTTGTATGATACCAGATAATTTGAAGTGACCTCAGATCTATGCACCTTATCATCCCTACTTTCCAAAACCTCATAGAATTGTTTTGGTTGGAAAAGACCTCAAGATCATCGAGTCTTACAATCAGCCTAACACCACTGTAGCCATCAAACCATGTCCTGAAGTATTTTGTATGCTGAAATATCTATGGTACCTCACTCACCTCCTGTTTTGTACATTCACCTGTTAAATAGAGATGAGATAAAACTTTTCTGCCATTAAATTTCTGCCATCTGTGATTGTCATAAAAAAAACATTTAGACACATAAGTCACAACATAAGCACAAACATCCAGAGTACAGTTTTAGGTGTATCTTAGGTACCAAAACTGAAGACAAGGATCCACAAAAAAAAACAAAAAAAAAAACAAAAAAAAAAACAGTCTGTAGTTGATAAAATTTGTAATAGAAGACCTATTTGTGTATGCCTTGAGGTGCTGTTAGCTTAGCTAAGCTGTGTTTCTTAGTGTTTTCTACATGCCAGAATGTCTGAGATTTGCAGACCAGCCTCCTCTGGTCCGGTAGGCACAGCAGGCATTGTCTGCTTTCACTGCCATGCAGGGATAACACCGTTTTCTGTGTACTATGTAGCAGTCACATCCCAGGAAAAAATATCATGATGGTGCATCCTGGACTGGGAATGAGAATGCTACCTCAGGAAGCAACATATTGCTTTGATTTCTCATCAGCTTGAGTAGATTCAAGCATAATGTTAATTCACAGGCCAAAGCCAGACCAGAAAGATGACAGGCAAAGACTGATTAGATTTATAGTTGTTCAAACCAGTTCCGTGGATGGAAAGGACCATGAGGATTTTTACAGAGAACAGAGAGAGAGAGAAAACCTAGTTTGATGATTAGAGGACTTCTCCAGATGAACTAGATTTGGAGCCATATCAGATTAATTATAGAATCATAGAATGATAGGGATTGGAAGTGACCTCTGAAGATCATCAAGTCAGTGTGTCTAGTTCTGGACCCCTCAATTCAAGAGGAATGCTGATATAATGGAACATGTCCAGAGAAGGACAACAAGGCTGGTGAGGGGCCTGGAGCACAAGCCCGATGAGGAGAGGCTGAAGGACCTGGGGTTGTTTAGCCTGAAGAAGTCTCAGGGGTGACCTCACTTCTGTCTACAACTACCTGAAGGGAGATTGTAGCCAGATAGAGGTTGGTCTCTTCTCCCAGGCAACCAGCAACAGAACAAGGGGACACAGTCTCAAGTTGTGCCAGGGAAGGCATAGGCTGGATGTTAGGAGGAAGTTCTTGCCAGAGAGAGTGGTTGGCATTGGAATGGGCTGCCCAGGGAAGTGGTGGAGTCACTGTGCCTGAAGGTGTTCAAGACTGGATGAGGCACTTAGTGCCATGGTCTAATTGATTGTCTAGGACTGGGTGCTAGGTTGTACTGGATGATCTTGGAGGTCTCTTCCAACCTGCTTGATTCTATGATTCTGTGAACCCCTTGCCAAAGCAGGATCACCTATGGCAGGTCACACAGGTATGCATCCAGATGGGTCATGGAAGTCTCTTGAGAAGGAAACGCCACAACTTCTCTGGGCAGACTGATTGATTTCCAAACAAAAAAAGAAAAGAAATGATCTTTTACTTCTAACCATTTCTGTTTTATTCTTTGGACCTTGGACATTACATTGTTCTGGACCTTTCACTGTTTGGTTTTTAACCCTTGCTGTCTACTTTTCTAACTAAGCATTTGAACTTTGGAGAAGAATAACTGCCACATTTCACTATGAAAATTAGGAGGTATATTGGCAGCAGATATTCAGTGGAAACAGCCATTTCCACCCACAACCCAGATGCCACATTTAAATCATGCTGTGTGGGGCTTCCACTCCCTTGGGAGGCTATTTTAATTTTCCTTCAGAGATTCTTGTACAGTCTAATGGAACTCACTGTCATCTATAAAAGGAACATTATATGCCGTAGTATTTAATTTTTTTTTAATTTTTTTTTAATCATGATATGAGTCAAATTGAGGCCTCACTATTCTGGACTAGAATGTGATGGAATTCAGTTAGGTTTGTGTTTTGATTTTTCTTTTTGCCTGAACAGACATCCTTCCTTTCATGAAATGTATCAAAGAATACCAAAGTAGGGCCAAGCCATTTAAACCCACATCTAGACACTTGGCTTTTGGAGTTGTGTAATTAAGCCAGTAGTTAAGTTTTCATTTTTAAGACCAAAGTATTTCCAATTCTTCTAATCATGAGGAAAAGAAAGGTGCAAAGAAATAAACTGAACATAAGAGATAGAGTTTTGTCCTTTGAGTCTGCTATTGGCTTGAAGCAATTTCTTTTTGATATGTGTCTTAGTGGAAATACTATCTGCCAGACCACACACATATATACACACACACACATATATACACACACACACATGCACATATATATACACACAGAGAGGCAACAAAGCAACTTCTGTGTGCTGCAGAAGGAGACTTTTGGTAGAGAGCAGAAATGCATGCCTTTCAGGGTGTACGTCATGGCAGGGAGCAGGACTTGTACAGCAGCATTTTCTTAGAGGAGGGAGTAATGATCCACAATACCTACCTTGTACTTGCATGGAATGGAAAAATACACACAATGATATTTGTGTCTCTTGAAAGCTATGCCCCCATTACTACCACAGTGAGCAAAAGTTAAGGAAGGAGAATTGTGTGGTCTAGGACCCAAACTTGCCCTGATGCATCTCTAATTGAAACTTATTTCAACTAATCACAGTAGAAAATTACATGGTACTGGTGTAGCTGTGTCCATATAGAGCAAAGAACATAAAAACTTGGTTATAACTTTGTGCATACAACTTTGTATGCAGGGGTAAACTGACAGACACAACCACCAGCATAAAAATGTTGTCCTATTAAATTAGGCTTAGGAAGGTATCAAGATAAAGGATTACTCTTTATGTAAAGTAGATATTTAGTACAACCTTTTGTGGGCAAAAGCCAGAAAAGAAACTACTCTTAAAAATTAATATGGAGGGTAAACTTTCGGTTCCTTCATAATATTGTTTGCTAAATGCATATTAATAATGGTTTTCATTTCTACCAGGAGACCAATTCTAGTTGCAGCTTCATAATTCAATAAGGTAGAGAGTCTGTTGTAATTTCTATTCTGTTTAGAATAACCACTTTTTTTTGTGTGTGTTGTGGATAGGCACAATCTTTTTGCCTTTTTTTTAGAATAGGAAGATTTACACATCTCAGTCCTCTAGCAACCAGAATTTAGAATATTTTGCACTTGAATGACTCCTAACCAACCATGCAAGACAAAGAACAGTATCTTGTAGCTTGTGCTGGAGGTGAGAATCCAGTGCATAAGCACTGAAGTGGTTGCAGCTTGTATCACTTTGTTTTTGTCAGGTTTTTTCTGTAATTGCAGATGTTTGCTGATGACAGTCTTGTATCATCAGAAGGGTATTCCACAGTAGTATTCCTTTCTATGGTTTGTATTCTGTAGCCATTAGCTTTTTTGGATCATATAAGATACTTATTGCTGTAATTGCAAGAAAATTGTTGTCTAATATTTCTTAATTCTATTTCTTAGTTAAAGTTAAATTGAGAGCCACTGCTATTGTGTCTTTATGTAAAGGTGATGGAAGAGTGTTTGTGATAGGAATCAGTAGCTGATAGCCTCATTATTGTAGCCCTACATTAGAGATGTGATAAAATGACAGCGCACTCTATTACTCAATACTTAAGTACATGCTAGAACAATGATTTGACGTGCTGTGGTGTTGTTGAACATGATCTACTCAGTGTGTGACTATGAGTGTTGCTTCTGCTAATATGTATCTAGCTTTGTGGTTAAATGACAGCATAACTACATATATCACCTGTGGTTTCCAGCAGTTTATTTCCCTTGATTTTTGTATGCTTGGCCTTAGCATGCTCCATTGTTTAAGAGCAATCACATTTAAAATTTTGGAATAGAAAGATTTTGCCTTTTGTCAGATGCTCAAATATCAAAATACAGTTTTGTATCTGATAGATGTGCTCCCACAGCATATTTTAACCCTTCCAAATTGGCAAATGCTAGATTATGAGCATTTTCCAGTTTATAATATCATGTTATCATAAAAAATAAATACATTGGAACCTGCTCTGGTCTCTACCTGAAAACAAAGTTATCATTACCACTGGGGCTGAAAACACAATATACACACAAATCTACATATCTTGGCAGCTCTAGGTACTGTTTTGATTTAGCCCAGTGTGGCCGACATTGTGTTTGTTTGCATGTAGAGAAATACAGGGATTTCTTTCCCAGTGTTTTTGGAATAAATGTAGTCTTGAGGATTTTGAGTCATTGCAGAAGTCAGTGCTCCTTGAGGCAGTGCAGAAGTGGTCACTGGCTTTGCATGTTCCCGTTTTTGTGTGGCTGTGTTACATCTAAATCAACGTTGAAGTATGTAGAATCAATAGCCACTTAGCAAAACTTGATTATATGCATTTCATCTAATGAATCAATAGGAGTCATTAAACCTGTGCACTTTGCACTCTCCTTGTTTCTTTGATCAGTCCCTGTATTCAAGAGTCTGTCAACAAGACATAATCAATTGTGGCTTCCGGCTCTTGAACACAGAGTTAAGTTGGGTATTTACCTCCCTAAGATTAGTGCAACTACAGCATTTGGCTGATATTGGATCATGCAGGTAGTCTTGAAAAGACTAAGCTATAAGGAGAAGAATTTTTCAGGTTAAGTAATACAGCAATTGTGATAGGAAAGAAGCAGGAGTTTAAAATCTGGGGATATAGAGTCCCCATCTTTGTTAGGGATGGACAAACAATGTTTAAAAAAAAAAGAAGAAAAAAAATGTGAGAAAGACTTGAGTTTCTCTCATGTTTTATCAAATTCCTAAATGGTAGAATTTCTATTATTGTCAATGGACAAATAGGCAAAATGTCTAAGAAAGATGAGATTAATTGCCTCCCAGGAGGCTCCAACTTCTCTGCACTGACTTTTAAAGGAAGCTTAACGTTACGTATAGAGGTAGGTGAGACAGGAACCCCATCCATGACATCATAAGTCGTGGGGCAATCAGATATTATATTATTTGTGTAAATACTTCGGAATGATCTACGACTGAATGGCATGTACTTTGCTAACCTGTGCTGGTTAGGTTTTAGACCTATGAATTTTTACTCTTCTTTTCTTACATCTTGCTTTAAATGAGCTCTCCAGGGCTGAGGTTGCCCCTGTGTATTTGCAGAACACCTAGAAATACATGCTGTGTCTAGTTCAACCAGTTAAATAAACTTCTTGTTTAAATGAGTGAACTGTTGAAAAACTAAAACTTACCTTTCAGTTGTCATGTCCCAAGGGCAGAGACTTTGGTGATAGGTGAAGTGATCTTGCCAGCCAGAGTACAGATTAGCCATATATTTGCCGCTGTTCATCCCAGGGTTCAGTTATATGATTTGTAGTCTCAGTGAATTGGGATGGAATAACCACCTCCAATTAGCTAAAAGGTTCTCACTTTGGTTTAAATTCCTATTACTATATTGACTACATCAAAACTAATCTGCTTTATTCTATTTAAAAATAGGTATTTCAGTGTTTGCATTTCTAAACAAACAGAAAACCAAACACAAAAAAACCCAACCAACAAAACAAAACACCTTAAATTTTGAGCTCCATCACTTGCTTCTCTCACCTCATTCTATTCTTATGTTGTTTATTACTCCTAACTCCTTTTTGTAATGCTATTTTTCAAAGACATTCATTTTTTTTTAGTAGATCTGCAGTAATTTTGTGGCTATTCATGTCTTTTAAAACACTAAAGTGCAAAAGAATTGAGTTGGCTTTTAAAATCATAGAATCAGTAAGGTTGGAAAGGACCTCTAAAATCATAAAGTCCAACCCTTAGCCCAGCACCACCATGCCAAATAAACCATGTCCCAAAGTGCCATGCCTACATGTTTTTAAGCACCTCCAGGGACAGTGTCTCCACCACCTCCCTGGGCAGTCTGTTCCAATGCTTGACTAATATCCAATCTAAACCTCTGCTGGTGCAACTTGAGGCCATTTTCCATCTCTAACCTGTTACTAGGGAGAGGAGACTGAGTCTCACTCTAGTCCAGCCTCCTTTCAGATTGTTTTAGAGAGCTCTGTGAAGAAAATGTCACATCTTCTGTCTTTACCTTTTGAGATATGGCATGTTTCTGTGTACTTTTGTGGTTTACCTTACTTTTCCATGATGCAATACACAAATATGTGAAACTCCAGAAAGAAAAAAAGAGATATAATAGTCTGCATTTCATTCACTTCCACTCCTCCTATCAGGCTTCAGGTAAATTAATAGTTTTTCATTGAACTGAAATACTATTATGTATGTACCTCATCTGAAAAGTCAACCAACTTCTATTCAGTAGAAATAAATGAAATAAAGATGATGTGTTTTGAGTCTACACACATAAAAGCGCTTCCTATGTATAATAATCTGGTTTATTGAACCAAAAGCAGAAGCTCATGGGAAAGTCTGAAATACAGCAGAACTGTAGAAATTAGTTTGTTGCATTTTAAAAAGGTGTTTATTACTTTTAATTGAAGTTCAAACAGGTAAAATTTCGGCCCATTTTTACAAAAATATTTATGCACATAAAATTTGGATGGAACACAGATTTTTCCAAAGCATTAGCTCTGGATGAGCACCTATGTCCAGCTGAGAAGATAGACGTGAGGGCAGTGATTCTGTAAGCAGCCTTAGACGCTATGATGTTTGGCAGTGCAGTGGTTGCAAGAAGCATGCCCAGCTCAGGGCTCTAGTTCAGTTGCCAGCAGGCTCCTGGAAAGCAGTGTCAGGTAAATTGAACTAGATTGGGATACCAGACAGGATACTAGCACAGAGAATTTTAATCCATCCAGTTGAAAACACCAAAAATCAGTGTGTCCTAGCTGCATTGTGTGGGCTGCAGCTAACCATCTTTGTGAAAAGAAGGTAAAAACCTCTATGTCCTTCTTGAGCTTTGACTTGTTGTTGTTCCCATGTTTTCTTTTATAACTTAGTAATTAGAATACTCACAAAGTTCTTTACCTTTCACAGCCTGGAAAAGTTTGGCTCAATACTGTTGTACTCCAGGTATTACACAGGATTTTTGTGGAGTAAGATTCCTGAGCTGTGTGGCTTAGACAGCAAAAATAACTTCCCATAAAGAAGTTTGTCTCTGGCACTTTTTGTGCTAGTTACCGCTGTCCACTGGGTTCACTGTTCATTCCTGTAGTATATTGGTATACTTTAAGCAGCTGTTTAAATATGAGTGAAAAATTGCCCTCAGCTGAAAGACTTTATTCTGCAACTGAGTTGGCAAATAGCTAAGCTGGAGTCATGCTTTTTCTGAATTTACTGTGGTACTTTTATTTCTATCAGTTTGATTGTCCAGGTTCAACAAGACTGCTACTAGATCTTCTTAGTGGTGCCCAGCGACCGGAAAAGGGGCAGTGGACTAGAACACAGGAGGTTCCACGTAAACATAGGGAACAAATTCTGCACTTTAAGGTGGCAAAATACTGAAAAAGGCTGCCCAGAGAGGTTGTGGAGTCTCCTTCTCTGGAGGCACTCAAACCCACCTGGATGTGCTCCTGTGTGATTTAGTCAAGGTGATTCTGCTCTGGGAGCAGAGTGGGACTAGATGATCTCCAGAGATCCCTTCCAACCCTCATGATTCTGTGATTGATTGATTCTTCCACATAATAGTGCACTATCTGCTGAGAAGGTTATCCTTCTGGAGTGCAGGGAGTTCAAGACATAGGGGTTGGTAGAATCCAAATATTTATTTTGTGGTCAACTGTTGTCAGTTGATAGCAGCAGCCCTTTGGGGCTAAAAGTAGTTCTTGCTTTGAAGCTGATTTTATGGGATGTGGTGTCACGCAAATTAATTAGGTTTTAACATTCTTTTGAGCATTGGATTTATTAGAGGACTGCAAAATGCCTCTTTCTTCTGGAGATATGGTCTTCATCTGGAGGTATAGACTTGGAAATTACGCAATCCAAACCAAAAATAATACTTCATGGTATCTAATGGGAGAAGTGCAAATACCTTGGGAGCTTTCTGTCTTAAAGCCCTAAGCAGAAGTTTGCTTCCAGGCAAACTCTTTATAATTTGCTCTCTTCAGCTGTATATGAGTCCTCCTCAGAGCTAATTCAGGTACTCGAGTGCTTTATTAAATGTTTTTGAAAACCTCATTAGGTGTCTATAAAGTAGGTTTTTAGATTCTATAATCAACCAAATGTTTTGGTTTATGCTAAATTGAATTCTCATGTGAAAAAAAGAAAGAATGAGAGCACTGTTACTGGGGACACTTTTTAGATTAAAAAAACCCTTTGTAAAAAATGTCAAAGTACTAATGAGAAAAAAAAAGAAGGGGAAAATATAACAATCCTTCAAGACAAAATGTTACTCAGATTTAAGGCATAATATTGCCATCATCTTATTTTCTTTGGTGTGAACCTTATATAGCACAACATCTCTGAAATAATAGAATCCACAGAAAAGAGATGCTGATACGAAAAGAAGGGTGATAAATGTGGCAGGTAGGAATCACTTGCCTAAGCTATGTATTTAGAGTTGACTAAACCTTTATTAGTCAAGTAAGCTCCCTTTCTAATTCGTGCTGGGAAATAAGATACTGTAAGAGGGAAGTGTGGCCTAGACATAGGTGGCATGTCCCACCTTTCAGGAGTGCACATATCATGGAGAGGAGAATGTTAATCAGTAATCTGATTTCACAGATCCTCTGAGGATCATCTAATCCAGCCCGTCTGCCAGAGCACATCCACCTAAAGCACGTTGCACAGGATGACGTCCAGGAAAGTTTTGAATGGCTTTAGGGAGGGTGACTCCAACATCTCACTCTGGGAAATCTGTTTCAGTCCTCTGCCACCCTCAGAGCAAAGTTCCTTCTCATGTTTAGATGGAACTTCCTCTGTTCAAGTTTGTGCCTGTTACCTCTTGTCCTTTCACTGCACACTGCTGGAGAAAGATTGGCCCCATCATCCTGACACCCATCCTTGAAATATTTATAAACACTGAGGTGGTTCAACCTCAGTCTTCTCCGTTCTAGGCTAAAAGGCCCCAGGTCCCTGAGTTTTCTTCATAAGACAAATGCTATAGTCCCCCAGTCATCTTCGTAGCCCATTGCAGGTCCCTGACCTTGAACTGGGAAGTCCAGAACTGGACACAGTAATCCAGATGTGGCCTCAATCTGCTGATGACACTCTTCTTGATGCACACCAAGAGATATTTTAAATTGTTATTGCTTAGAATCATAGAATCATATAATGGTTTGGTCTGGGAGAGACCTTAAAGATTATGTAGTTCTGACTTCCTCATCATGGGCAGCAACACTTTCCACTAGATCAGGTTGCTCAAGACCCTGTCCAACTAGACCTTGAACACACCCTGGGAGGGGGCATCCAAATCTTCCTTGGACAACCAGTTCCACCCTTGTGGTCTTGCCACCCTTAGTGAAAATATTTTTTTCCAATTACACTGAACATTATATTAGTAATAAAAAATATTTTAAAGTATGTAGTTATATTTGTATGCTTGAAATTCAAGAATTACAACTCTTGGAGAGAGATCTGTATTTCCTGAAGAGAGGTCCTACTTTACATGGCACTGAGTAGCACTGCATGGTTTTTAGTGGAGAAAAATTGCGTGAGAGTTGAAAAAACTACCATAAGTCATCTTCTGACTGAGGAGTATAAATTCATATATTATTTCTTCAATTATTAATATCTGTATGTCCTCCTGGAGCTTATTACTATGAAATCCAACAGCATTCTTTTCACCAGAATTATTCATGACAGATACTGAAAACCACAGATGACTATGACACAGAGCAAAGCTGGGTGGAATATTCAAAAGTGTGTTTCTGGAAACCCGAATATATATTCTGCTGAAAACCAATGGCACTGAAGCATGAGAGGAAAATAAGAGAGACAGCTGACCAGGGAAACAGAGTGAGCAATAAAAGAACGGATACCGGCACAAGAGAGATAAATCAGTGGGGTCATTGCTTTAAGCAGGGATAAACTAGTGTGAAAAATAAGTAAATAAAGGGATGATCACAAAAGGCAAAATTGGAATAGAAGTGAAAATTGCAGAAGCTTTAAGGACAAACAATAACAGATTTCACAGATATACAAGGAACAAGATGTCAATGAGAGGCACTGTCATCTCCATATGTGGTCGGCCACGGAAGCTAGCGGCAGAGGCTGCTGGAAGCCAGCACTGCTCTCCCCTTGGCGTGCTCAGCAGAGAGACCACGGGGAACATTCCAGGAACAGAGAGAAGTGTCCTGGAGGCAGAATCTGAAAAATTAATGAAACAAAGGATGAGAGCAGAACAGGTTAAGAAAGAAGAAGAAAATAGGGCAGCTAAGCTGTAGGCTCCAGGTCTGGTGGCATGTTTCTAAGGTTTCTGAAAGATATGGATAAATTTTTAACTCTCTCAGACTATAAAGTCCATAGTACCTGAGGTATATACAGTCTATATGAAGCATGTAGTTGAAGGGCAGAAGGAACCTGGTGCAAGACAGTACTCTAAAGGTTTTATAATAGAAACTCTTACAATGTTAGAATTTAGGAAGTATACGTGTACATACGTACTTTACGAAGTATAAGTCCAAGCTCAAGCAGAACCAGATTCAGAGTTATGGAGAAACTGTATGAACTAATCAGGAAAAAAAAAGTTCACAAAAGCTGAGCTGGAATTAACCAACTTAACTCATTTCCTTAGAAAAAGTAGCATATTCCCAGGTCCTTAATGCTGGACTCCAACCCTCCAAATATATACATGTGTGTTTCTGCTAGTTGCTGATATGTCCTCATTTTTAATTCTATGAGAAAAGGTACTGATAATAGATAAAGTGAAAAACTGAAGTCAAATCCACAACTTTACTTGAATAGCTGAGTTGTAAAGAGTTATTTAGTGAGATTTATAAAAGCATCAGAGCTGATCAGGTAACTAACTGCAATTGGTTTTCATTTCCATTCATTTTCCAGAGAGGCCTGAATCCTTGGTAATGTCTTAGGTTCCTAAATAGCAGCTCAAAACAAAAATAGGTGCATTTCTTTCCCTGCTGTTTTCCCCAGTTCTTAGACTGTTGTGAATTCCAAAGTAGACTGTTTGGGTGGCATTATTATATGTAAATTTTTGCAAGTATTAATATTGAGTGCTCTTAACTGAACAAAAATTGGGGCAGGATGGGGTTAATATTCTCACTTTAATATGACAACATTTGAGCTTTCGCTGCCTACAGTGTCCAAAAATGTTCACCATTATGAATCCACTGGTGTACTTTAGTCTTGATGGTTTTAGCTCAGAGCTGCCTCAGGTGTCACCTGTGTTTCTTAAAATGTTCCAAAAATGTTATAATAAGAGGAAGAACTGAAATCTGGGGATAAGCCAGAAATCTGGGGGTGCGTGGTCCTTTGATTTGTGCGCGGTCCTTTGATTTGTGCGTGCCAGGCAGACTGAGTCAGCATTCTTGTGAACAACTGTTTAAAAATCTAGGTAGGACAATGGCTAAGTTAGATCCTTAAAAAAATGTTAACCACTTAAACCACAGTATCATAGAATCACAGAATATTATGGTTTGGATGGGACCTCAAAAGATCATCTAGTCCAATCCTCCTGTCAGAACAAGATCACCTCGAGTAGGTTGCACAATTTTTGTTGCCTAAGTAACAGGAAGGAAAGAATGTTTTATGATGAGGGTGGTGAAATACAGGACCAAGTTGACCAGAGAAGTGGTAGGTGCCCTCTCCCTGGAAAAAATTAAAATCAGGTAGAATGCAGCTCTGAGCAACCTGCTCTAGTTGAAGATGTCACTGCCCATGGAGGAGAATTTGGACTGGATGATCTTTAAAGGTCACTTCCAACCCAAACCATTCCATAAGTTTGTGATTCTATGATCCTATTCTAAGTAGTGATTTATGCAATTGGGATAAGTTGGTGCTGGGATGCAATTAAATCAGACCAAGATCAAGACCATAGGCCATGCAAACACTACAAAGACTGTATCTGTAATCTAAATGTGATGAAACCCTCTGGTTTTTGTTAGTCTGTCAGTAGAAGCATTATTAGAATAGAAGGAAATAGTAAATGCCCTTAGTATTTTGTAATCAGGATAAAAGAAATACAAATATGATGCAAAGGAGGAGGTTAGAATGGATAAACAGAAGAGGGCTAGGAGTTTCAGTGTCCTAAATCCTTTTAATCAGAGGATAAAGACTAAAAACCAGTGTAGCCTGAGTAGAATTTATGATCACACAATAAAAAAGTTTAAAGAGAAAGTTACTTATAAAAAAATAATTTGTGTTTGCAGTCACTCTGTGTAGGAGGTTATAGGGGTTACACAAGGGTGATCATATTCAACAAATACAGATTATGTGATCTTTGAGAAACAGGTAGCTGCTCTGGTAGAAGAGCAGAAAACCAAAATGCCATTTATATTACAGTGCATTAAAATGAAGGATGAGAAAGTGGTAGTCAACTTTGTATAGTCTCACTTCCTTCACTGACAAAGAATTTTGTTTATTGTTTGATTTAATTTTTTTTTAATGTGAGAAGAATTCCAATACTGGCCATGAAGACTATTTCTTTTGGTTGTGTTGCGTAGCTTGCCTTCCCATTGATCCAGCCTTGTAGCATACAATGGAGCACAGCAGTGCAAAATTTTAAAGCAATTTATAGTAATAATGACAACAGACAGCAGTGTTATGAGTATGGTCATATTTTAATTAAATCATTGAAACCTATCTTAATTGTACACATCAAAATCTTACTGAATAATATAAAATAATGAAACACTGCTTTATTCCTTATGTTGTACTGATAGCTAATAGGTGGGATGAGATTGCTGGGTTCTTTACTGTGTTCAATTGCCTTAGAAAAGAGTGTAACATGTGAAAGAGAGGAAAGAATGAGAAGGGCAAATGCAAGTCTGCATCAGTTCTGGAGCTGTTATACTGGCATGCATGTGTGGCATTTTCAGGCAAATAGTAGTTGTCTGCAATTTCACAGGGTTTTGTAAGTGTCCTCTCCCTCTGACATTATTGCCTGAGCGGCATTTTAGTTTGAAAACATGCATGAACGGCAACTGATCATAGTGTAGAATTAGAATATGTGACTATACGATATGAATTATATGATTTGACCAACAGAAATCTGTGGGATAGTTTAATAATTTACCTTTTTTCCCCCTCCCTCTCAGTGTTTATGGCTGTCCTTTGGCAAAAAAAAGAAAAACACAAGATAAACAACCCCAAGAACCAGCTCCTAAAAGAAAACCCTTTGTGGTTAAAGCAGACAACTCTTCGGTAGATGAGTGCTATGAAACTGATGGAACAGAGGAGATGGATGAAAAGGAAGAGGAAGAAGAGGAAGAGGATGAAGAAGAGGAGGAATATTCTGATGATAATGAGGAGCAAGGTGATGAGGAGGAGGATGATGAGGAGGTAGATCGTGAAGAAGAGGAGGAAATTGAAGAAGAGGAGGAGGATGAAGAGGAAGGTGAAGATGTAGAGGATGAAGAGGAGGATGAAGAGGAGGAGGAGGAAGAAGAGGAGGAGGAGGAAGAACGTGGTAATAATCAGAGTATTAGTAAAATGTAAACAATGTGTGTTTTCTGGGTTAATCTTCTAGTGTGGTGTGTGAGGATTTAGCTGTGCAGTTCTCATTAAAGCTAATGGAAGTCATGCAGTTAAATCTCTCTGCTCCACACTGAAAATATACCCCACTGTGTTCTCTTCACATTTGTTTTAATAAGTCTGTCTGCCAAATATTTTTTAATACACCAGCACTCACATTTCAAACTAGGGTCGAGGTGTGTTTGTGCTCAAAAACACTTGCACAAGATATAATTCTAGTAGTGGATTGATGCATGCAGCTGTCAGGAGAAAATTGCCAAAGGTACAAGCAAAGCAGCAGCTACAGCTGGATGCCTGTACTGATCATTTACAAGTGTGTTTGCTGGATCTGCTTATAAAACGCCAATTGTTACCTACCTAAAATCTGTCTTAAGTTTGCAGATTTTTTTTTAAAGCAAAAACAGACCTCTTCCCTTTGAAAACTTTGCCCCATACTTCCACTGCTACAAGAAACTATTCAGGATGAACTGTTATACTTCAGTTCTTTGAGACTTGAATGCTGTATACTTTAGTTGATTCTATTAAAAATATAGAGACTGAGAGGTTGACATAGATAAAGTCCTTCTAAAACTAATGTATTTTTGGTTATCATACCATGGCATAAATGCCACTTAGACATACAGGTGACTGCTAGTAACAAAGTTTATGTAGCAGCCATGTGATTAACCTATTCACTTTCCTTTTTTTGGGGATATTGGACTCTATATAACCAGTATTTTCAAAATATATAATCAGTGTCCATTTACTCAAGAGTCCATATGCTGATGACATCATAATGAACTGGGGTGAAATGAAAGAATCATGCAAAAATTAATGAGCTATCTAAAAAGTATTTTGTTCCCATTTCCAGGGAACACGTTTTTGGTTGGGTAGATTCACCTTTCTAACCAATAAAAATATAAGAAAAGCTTTCAGCACTCCTCAGTTGGATTCCTCTTAGGAACCAGGTATGAAAGTTGTATGACTTTTGTTTCAGCATTCTGTAGGGTCAGCTCTTAAATCTTATAGGATAACTTTGGAAGTACTCTTTCCATTTTGACAAGATGATGGCCAGCTGGGTCAATATAGGCATTTTCTCAGGTATCTAAATCTGTAGCATTTCTTCAGTTGCTTAAATTTGCCAGTAAAATTGGTAGAACATACATGGCCAACCCTAAAATTTGCATGTGTTTGATGCAACGGAAAAGCTATTTCCTTTTGCAGGGAATTGTCCTATTTCAGAATCTGAAAGAGAAGCTGTATTAAAATAGGGTGATGTGCAACTGCTCCTACTATCCTGATGGGCAAGCACAGGATACCTAGTAGCTTCTTTAAGAGATAATGATGACTGGTTTCTTTAGGCTATGGTGCAACTGCTGCCATGATTTCAGCTGTGCAAAGTTTTGAATCTACACTATCAAAAATGATAAAAAGGGGAAAAAAAACTAAACAAAACTCAAGAGCTCAAGAAAATTGCTTTTGGCAAGCCTGCAGGCTTGATACTCAGTTTACTTTTCCTGTCATTATGAAACACAGTGGTTTACTTATTCCAATGCTGTTACACAAGCAGTTAGTGGTCCTAATCAATCTACAGAGGCTGGCATTGCTTTTTTGACTGCTTTCCTTCCGTATATAGTAGGCTGTGGTTAAGAACTGCAAAAATTGCATAGAGGTACCTATATTAGCTGCTCTGTATATTATATGGACTTAAAAATTACATAGATTTTTTTTTCCTATGACCCCATTCTATTCCAGTAATGATACTTCTTTATCAAATATTAATTATTAAGAAAAAAAGAACATATAATGAGAGCAATGATAATAGAATCCTACAAGAAAACTATTTAATGGGTTTTGGAGGATCAACACAGTAATTACTATGCGTCAATTCCAGGTAGAGCACAGCTGATTTACAAGAAAGTTCTTAGTAATTAATGAGGAAGGTAGTATGGAGTTCCTGATGTCTATGCCAAGGAACAGAGGGTGATAACAGTTTGCTCTTGGTGAAGCTCAGAAGGTAACCAATAAGTTTGATAATTTTTTTTAGATAGTTTTTGGTGGAATTTGGGCTGTTGATTTTCCAGGGAAACAAAGTGAAATCCAAGTGAGGGGTTCTAAAATGGCATGGTCTGAACATGGCACTTGCCTTTACCTATTGACAGTATGGGAAGATAAGGTCTGTCAGCTCTGAATTTAGCTAGCTCAGTCACTTGCTGTTCAATACTATGTAGCCGCTGTAGTAAACCACTGTCCACCTTTTAAGTCACATTTGCAGGGAGGTCAGAATGTGTCTTAGTGTTCCAATCCTATGGAAACAAAATTCAGAATTATCCACTGGACACCAGGATGCCTGCACAGTCTTCACAAAAGCTTCTGCCACTTCTGCTATAGATTGTAGCAGTTCAGAAAATGTCTGTAAGGAGTCTAGGTGGATAAAAGAGTTAAAACCATGAGGATCAATGTTAGAAGAACCCCAAACAAACAAAAAAAATCCCACTAACCCAAAGCTAAAGTAATGTTTAAAATTCCTCAGCAATGTCCATCATATCCTCTTTAAATTTCCATTCAATGTGCTGTCTCTTTGAAGAACAGATAGCTATGCATCTGTCTATGAACAGACTTGAGAAGCCTTTAAGCTCAGCACCGTCACTAAGGAAAGATGAATCTTTTCAATTTCCCTTATTTCCCAGAAAGAAAGGACAGATAAATGACCCATGTGATGATACCCTGACCTCTCCATAGCAATACAAATGGGAAGGAGTAAGAGAAAGGCTGCTTTCAGAGTGCCCATTCTCTATGGGTGGTAACCAACAAGAACCTTTGGATTGGAATCTGAAGGGTGCATTTGTTTTGCAAGGCAAACTGATGTCCTTTCTTCTGAAAAGAGCTCACTTCAGGTATCTGGGTCTGAAAGATTGTTTCACAGTTTTTCTATTATGGAAAGAAATTTCCATTGGAGTAGCTCCTGGAACAATGGTTCCAAGGCACCATTTAGCCCTTATCATGTGAGGACATTCAAGGTGGCTTGTACTCCAGGTATTTCATAATCTGCCAGGGACAGGAGGAGTCAGGTTAATTCTAGACCTAAGGAAATTTGATGCATTGACCAAATCCATTTCATAGATGATGCTACAAAATATAATGCAGTTTCTGAAGAGGTGAATTATTATGATGTATAAATCTCCCTTGCACTCCCTTGCATTTTCCATTGAGCTCAAGATAGCTGGCATACACAGTATATCAAGTACTGCACCTAATTTTTCAGGTGGAACACTGCAAAACCAGCTATAAAACATAAGGAGCAGTGTATATTCAAAGGAGACCACACAGTTTTAAAAAATAAATAAAAACTAGCTCATGGACATGGAGTTATAGACCTGCTCTCCTCTGTCTTTAAGTTGTAGGATTTTTTTTTTTAAATCTTATAATATATTTGGATTTTTTCCTTCACTTGTATGAACTTACATAGAGACACAGGCCCTTATAATTTGAAATCTATCTATCAGCTCTAAGCTTGTTAGTGCCCTCCATTATCTTTCTGGTCCCCTCAGGAGATTGCTCCTGAAGTTCTTATGTCCTCTAAGCAAGAGGAGATGTAAACACCAGTCTAAAGATGAAAGAAGCCCATGTACAGAGGAAACCCTGGTGGCATAGAGTATTCCAGCTAGCAAGGTCACCTGTCCAGCCTACTGACCACTAATCATATTCATTTATTTAAACAATTAGTGGGTAAGTTACCATCTATTTGGGGAACACAGTAGGTGTTCAGTATTAATCAGAGTGGAGAGCTAGACTCACATGTACCTCACAGGGAAAACACCTGGGAGAAGAAAATTATAGCTTTAAATTGAGCCCAGAATGCATAATTACACTGCTTAGGACAATACACATGAAAAAAAACCATGCATTTTCTGTGGCCAGAAAAAGCTAAAATAATGTGACAGTTTCTCAAAGTAAAGCAGACTTTAACCCTTTGTTGATTAAACATTTGTGCTGTATTTTTTCACCTCAATAAAAGCAAATACCCTGTGCTTTGAGTATCTCACCAATAATGACTTGAAGAACAGAAAATAATACATTTTCAGATGGGAGACATTTATCCTGGTCATTGCATTAGTTTCCTCTGGATAAGAAGTTAAATGTGCCTTTCAGGTGTAGTTGTGAAGTGCTTCAAGCCTTGGAGTAGTTGGGCCAAAAGACAGCATCCAAACTTGTATTGATAATTTCTTTCTGCATTGAAGATGCAGGCATGGATTACAACAGGTTTCTGCTGTTAAGATCTTTATGTAATTTCACATCATATTTCATACTGGAACAGGTAGTTCAGAGCTAGAAACCTCAAGGTTGTGGAGTAGGATGGGAAAACAGGTAGCCAGTAAATACCCTTTGGATACCTTTAATTTTTTGGGGAAAGGTTCAAGTCTATTTATTGCAGTTGGTATGTTTTTGTGGTTGGTTGGTGGCTTGCTTAAATATGTCTTCGTATTGGTTTGACAAACTTTGGCTTCCTACTGTGTTCCACTATTTGCTACTCATAGACAGGATAACTTGTTGAGAGCTTTAATTAAACATTATTTTTAAATAATTTGAATTAATTAATAATTTGAGCTAGTTTACATCAGAATAACTTTATGTTGATAGTTACATTTACATGAAGTTGCATGTGTCATACCAAACTTTTCCTCCCTGTAGACTTCCTTAAATATGAAAGTTTAACTCAGAAGCTCAGTGAACCTTCCAGGCTGTGTCCAGAAGCTTATGTGTAACTTTAAGCAGTTAGTAGCCCACCTCGCTTTAATTTCCATGTTCAAAGTTAGCAATACACTTCAGTATCTTTCTGATGTAGAGGTTTGCATTTTCAACTCCATTCCTAAAAACAAAAGGCATTAAATGATAATGTGAAATATCTGATCCTTAAAGATCAACTGAGTCAATTATAGGTTTATGCAGTGTAAAGAAATTATTCACCTTTGATGAGACATTTTATAGATCTTTGCCATATGCAATTTCTGTTGGTACAAGCGGAAATTCTGTAGAGGACATGGAACACATTCAGCATCACATCTGATTTTAATGCTGGTTCATTCTGCATCTATTTGGCATGGCATGGGATTCCTTGCTTGTGGTTTTAATTCACTGACCGTTTCCTTCAGTGTCAGCTGAAGGTGCAGTTCTGGGCCCATAATGTCAAATTGTTTCAAGACTTATGTGTGACTGAACATTTCTCTGGTCTTAGCAGAGCTGTAGATCTGGAAAAGAACCATGTGTTTCACCAGTGCTGAGAGAGCAGATTGCAGTGCTGTCTTGAAATTGCCTTTTCTGTATTTCTGTTGCATTCCTCTGTCTGCAGAGAAATGCTGAGTGGAGCCTTGGTTTAGCCTCTTTCACTTGTTGTCTGGCAAAATCACATAGTAAAACTAATTCTTTCTGAAGTAAGATGGTTTAGAGAAGAAATTCAGAGCAAAAGTACTGTAGCCATAGAACTGTGTTTCAGTTCTTGATGAAACCCTTTGTAATCAGTTTATTATTAATGATCTCCTGGCTTTGGTACAACTGTGCCAAGAAGCTGGTTGCTTGCATGTTATAGTGCTTTAAAGAACAAAGACTGAAGTCAATTATTTAGCATCTCTTTGCACCCATATTTGCAAACATAATGACCCATGTTGTTGTAGAAAGCCTCACATCTGGAATACGGCACTTTTGGAACCATACTCAGAAGTTGTGCAACACTGAATGGTTCATGTTCCCTCCTTGAATTCCTTTACCTTTCACAGTGCTGCTTCAAAGACTTCATGGTTCACACCATGCTGCAGCTTACACAGTGACTGTGGACTCTGCACGAATCTTTCTTGGTGCTACAAATGTAATGATTTTCAAAAATAAGTTTTACTTGATCCACGATAAACATTCTTATTCTTCCTCTTGTAAAAAGTATGCTAGTGGTTATATTAGAATTTGTTTATTATCTAACGAGCACAGTCTGTGGATATCCTCTGAAAACAGAGCCTTTCCTAGGAGCCAGAGAGCCTCCCGTACTTGATGGAGTGAGAGGAATGTTTCGGACTAGAATAAAATGGAAATTCTGTCCCTGCCTGTAACTCAGATACCTGAGTTGAGTGTGACAAGTGATGGAGGATCAATACCACATTTCCTTCTTTCCAAACACAAAAGTTTGGTGGCTGGACTGGAGAGCGCTTTACACAAGCAATGCTCCTCTGCATTCTGCTGAAGCTCTATTACATCCTAGAACTGCAGGAGACCAAAGAGGGTCATTTGTCTGGAAAGGCAGGACAAGCTGCATTCCTATTTTTGCTCCAAGAACACTATAACCATCTTAGGAGTTGACTGCTTAATGTTAGGTTACAAAGTCAGTTCTGGGAGCAGGGATCAGGTGCTACATGATGTACAATAAAGATAGGGGGTTTTGCATGACCCAAAGAGCATGAATGAAAATGCATGGATCTTACTCCGTTCTTGTGTTTTCTGCTTCCTAGTGGAGCCTGTGTCCAGTCTATCTTTTATTGTGATGATTAGCAGGTGTTTTCTGGGAGATGTGATATTAAATCTGTTCAAAGTGGGAGAACTTTTACTTGTAGTTCTTCCAACTCTTTTGTAAGTGACCTACTATGTGTATTCTAGCTGAGAGATGGGTAGGTAAGCACGAGCAAGAGAAAGAAGTAAACAGGATGTTCTTCCCTCGGCTACAGTTTAATGTAGTCAAAGCAACATTTTATGGGAAGCCTTTTTATTTTAGGTGTTTATTAGAGCTTAGCTGTTACATTAAGTTTCTCTGGGAACTTAGGTATGAAAACAGGTTGTGTCTAGAATCTTTCAAGGCATAGGTGGCAGACAGGTGGAGAGTTTCTGGATCTGGTTTAGTACACAGAGAAACAGAGCCTTGAACGTTTGATCAGTGTTAGAGTTTAGATGCCTCCCAGGTTTAAACCACAAATGAATGTCAGTATAGTTGTATCACCAAGAGAAACAGAAATATGACTGTTTCTTTCTGTACAACATGCCACATGGGAAGTTCAGTGTGAAAGTGATGTAAAAACAACTGCTGTTATTCATAAGATTATTCTTTTTAAAGTGGGTTATATTCTAATACCCGTGTAAGGATAAGCATGAGTTTAAGAACAAATTTGATTCTGTCACTGGAGGATCTCTTGACATGGAAATAGGAAGAATATGTTACAGGTGTGAAAGGAAGTACAGGATTTATGCAGGGTAAAAAATGCAGAAAGGCATGAAGAAATTATTTGGACATCATCATAGGATTACTGTAGCAAGCAAGTGAAACATGCTGTTAGGATTCCTTCCTGGACAGCAGGAGGTTCCAAAGATGGTAAAGCTGCAGCCTAGAATCTCTGTTATGCAGAATGTTTCAAATAATAATGCAAAGGCTTTAAGAAAGAAGGGTATTTAAACAGTTCTTGTACAGTGTTATATTTTCCCCTCTCTAAAATGTGAGCATTTTCAGCACTTCATGACATGATGTAATTTACTGTGTCTTTATAACATACTGATGGAATTTTATGTTATTGTCATTGGTAAATTTTGAACTAGACAGATGTGGATCACTTTTAAAAATCCATCCAAGTAAATGTAGACTCTCTGAAACATTTTATAATATGAAAAACTAGGATTATTAAACTTGACTTTAGCTGTGGAGGAAGTACAACCAGTGTGAGCCAAAATCAGTAACTGTCTAGAAACACATAGCTAGAATTGCAAAACCATAGAATATGGGGGCTGGAAGAGACCTTGAAAGATCATCTAGTCTAACCTCCCTGCCAGAGCAGGATCTCCTATACCAAGTAATAGCAATGTATTCATAAAAGAAATAATAATTGTTCTCTGGAGAATAGGTGTTTTGCTTTAAATCTACAAATTGTGCATCACTGGGAAGATAGGCAGTGTGGAAATACACAGCTTACATGAGTTTCAGGAAGGGATTTGATGCAGTTGCATTTAAGAAATTTGTTTTGAAGTCATAACATATAACACAGCAACAGATACAAAGAGACAACCTGGAAAAGTTCATGTTGAGTAGGTAAATGCCATTGGCTCTTAAGTATCTTAGCTACTTAGATGTGCAGAAATTGAAGTTAGTTAGACTAGAGCCTAAAAATAATCATGTTAAGTGCAACTGAAAGTGAACAAAATGTTAGGGTGATTTCAATATGAATCACCTGGTGGATATTTGAGCAAAAAAAAAAAAATCATTTCAGCCAAAAGTAGATGTATTGGCTCTATCTTGTCTGTGTTAGTTTAACCGGTGGACTCTGGAAAAACGAGTTCTGCGCTGAACCATCCTGAAAGCACACTCAGACTCAGGTTTTAGTTTTGTACAGTCTCAGGTTATCTCTGTGTCAACATACACTGTGAGACTGCCTACAAAACTACTGACATCGTATCTCACAGGTATATTTTTTGTTAGGAGTATATAGAAATATATGTAAATATTAAGGTTGTTAGACACAGCAAAAGTTTTCCTTTTCTAAGGTACAAAGTTTCATCATCAGGACAGATTATTCCAGTGCAGATCTGAACAGCAGTGGGAAATCTGTCAATAGAAAGGAGGAGCTGACAGTTTCTAAAATGGTTGCGCTGTGTGTTCTTTAGGTGGATGGGTAGTTGGAACAGCCTCACTGGAGATATCTTTGCAGATACCATAGTGAGCGAAAAAGGCTTTTTAGGTCTGTTACCACTGCATACATCCCCTGTATTTGACAGGTCTCTGGTATTCTAATGTTTTTCTTAGACGTTTCCAATCTTATGGGTCGTCTGTACATGTAATAAAAGAAGGCATATATAGAAGATAGCAAAGACTCTTTGTAGCTAGCTAAGAGCTATCCACACCATTTAGTCACAATTTTCTGGTTTTTCTTGTGGTCCCTCGTACATGTATTCTTGACTGACTGGAGCTGCAAAGTTAAAGGGCTAGGTTCCCATTTGCCTTTCTCGTTCCTTCTGAAGCTACAGTTAACAATGTGCTCTTTGATCCCACTTACAGATAATTCTGCTTTGTTCTCTGTCTCTCCAATACCAGTAACTAAGGTGTACATCTATGTGAGTGAGTAAAACAGACCCTAGTCCACTCTTTTAATGCTGAGTTCAACAGCTGCATGACTTGAGTGTGTGCAGCTAAGCTTCTACTTTCCAATACAGGATCGCCACATTCAAAATCTTCTTTGGTAATATTCCCTAGCCAGTACTTCTGCACAGTGTCTGTACATTGCTGGAAGGATGCTAAATCACTTAAAATAATGCCAGGGCTTTGCTAAGAGCACAGCAGTGTGAATCAATCAGAAGGTACTGCTTAGTCTGGTGTTCTGTTCCTAGTTAGTTTATATTAGAATGACTACAACCAAAGAGGCAAAGCATCATTTTTATTTACTTTCTCCTTATTCTGTGTAGCATTGCTCAGCCTTCTCCATCAGAAAAAGATGGGGAGTAAGGGAAATGTAGATGAAGAAGCTGAATGGAAGAGTTATGAAGCATTGGAACAGGCTGCCCAGGGAAGTGATGAAGTCACCATCCCTGAATGTATTTAAAAGACACTTGGATGTGATGAATAGGGATGTGGATTAGTTGTAGTGGCTTAATAGTAGTGGTGGAATTGTGAGCTCTAAGAGAGTGGCTGGACTTGATGATCTCCAAAGTCTCTTCCAACCTCAACAGTACTGTGGTTCTATGGAAAGGATAAGGGAAAAAGGAACAAACTCCCTAAGAAAAAACTTTACAAGTAAAATCTGGTACTTGTGCAGAGCACAAGCTTCCTTTGATAAGCAAACACAACTGAAAATCAGTAACTAGATTTAAAGTGGAAAATAACACATTAAATAACTACGACTCTTTCCATGTAACTCATGCAGTCACAAGCCATCTACATTTTGTTTCTGCCTACAACGTAAAGATAGCTTCTTTTTGGCAGATCCTTCACGCCTTCTTCCCAGCAATTCCTCCTGTGTCCTAAGAAAGATGTTGCTAAATTTCACCAAGGAGCAATTAGAAAGTTTTGAGTAAAAGCAATTGCAATAGGATTCATTCCATGAATGTACTTAAGAGCTCGTCAAGAGAAATAACCACTTTTAGAGAGTAGTTCAGTCGATCTACTTTAAATACCTATCTTAGGATGAAATAACTCACATTCCAGGATGCATGTGTTGTCTGTTGCCTATAAATGGAGTCTATCTCATATGGAAACATGTTGAATATGGGCATCTGTATTCAGTCAGATACCTGAACTATCCCTATCAAAACAGATTCTAACCTTTCTTTCTCAGAGTTTTATATGGGAGAAAGAAAATCTTAGTTTATGAACCTAAAACACATTCTTCAGGCTGCATCCTTTGCAAAGCAATGATCATAGAGAGGGATATAAGTAGGGGCCACTGTCTCCTCCACAGACTTTGGAGAAGCCCCATGAGAAGTTCCATATCAAGAGCTGAGTGGGTGTTCTCCCATGGATGCAGCTGGTCCCCTGCTCCCCTGCTGTCTCAGTATCTGGAGAATAGCTTTGGCTTTCTCATTGCCTACTGCCCTGCTGAGCACTGAAAACCTGAGAGAAAGCAAGAAACTGACGTGCTCCACTGAGTCATTGCAAGGCTATGAGACAGACTATCTCCCCTCCCTCATATAGACTTCCTGGAGAGGAAAGGTAGGATGAAATGAATACCAGTCATCAGTTAAAGTTGTCTCGTTATCTGTACAGAGAGAAGTCAGGTTAATACAGTTAAAAGGCTGCTTGAATCTGATTCTCAAAGAAGCATGGACCAGATGGCAATGGCTGACTAAATTGTACTGCCCTTACAAACCCAGCATACCCACTTCTGATCACAGATACTCTCAGCAAGCTCCTTCTCAAACCTAAATGCATGCCTTCATACCAAATATTCGAGATACTGCAAAGCAAACAAGCAGGCTTCGTACCAACCTGGGATGTTATCTACTCAAAGGGATGCCTGCAGGCAACCAAAAAGTATTTTCTGCTCTCTTCGCAATGGAAAATAAACAATCCTCACTGTATTCATTGCTGTGGTAGTTTGAGGGGTCCCAGATTCCCTTAAGAAAACTACAGAGGTGAAGTCCTGTCCCAGCGGGTGGACCTGGTTGTCCCAGGATGTTGTTATATTGTTATTCTATTCAACTTTCCAGTATCACAGCTTATAAGGCAGTGCCTGGTTGACATCACTCTCTTCCCCTCCCTGCCATTCCTCCCTTGACTTCTTTCCGGGAAGAGTGCACATCCCTTCTTATCTCACGGTTTGTGTGAGGGAGATGGCTTCTAGCTGGCAGGGAATTTGGAGCTGTGTCATGCAGCCTGCTGAGGCCATGTAGCCCTAATCTGGGGAGGGCAGTTTTAGCCTACTCTTAGGCCTGCTAAGGGTAGAAGGGGTGGAGGATGGTTTTAGTCTGATAGACTTGGCTTAGCTTGTGGCTGCATCCATTTTACCTGATCGCTTTTTGTATATACACACTTCAAACTTCCAATCAGCGTGCAGTATCTTCATTCTTACTCTTCAAAGGGAGTAAGAGTCATTGTCTTCCAGTGCTGGGTAGCTTGTGGCCTCAAACTAGGACAATTGCTTTTTGGCTTTTTGAAAATAAAGTTTGGCTGTCAGGATAGAAAGACTGGAGAATATAACCAGAAGGCTGTGGGAAGTGATTATTCCCATTCGTTCAGCACTGTGGGATGTGGAGCACTACATCGAGTTTTGGGCTCATCAGTATATGACAACCTTGAAATACTGGAGTCCAGTGTTAAACAAATAAGATCACAGGACAATAGAAATATTGAGGTTGAAAGAGATTTTTGAGATAAATCAAGATGACTAGAGCTGGAGCACCTGATGTACAAGAATAGGCTGAGAAAAGAAAGCTTGTTCACTTGAAGAAGGGAGAGGCCGAGGAGAGATCTTACATGTGTCTTCAGCTACTTATGTAGAGAGTAGAGACAAAATGGGGATGTGCAGTGGCAGAATAAGAGACAATAAAGTCAAGTTGTAACAGAAGAAATTCTAGTCAGAAATAAGGAAATATTTTTTTTCACCATGAATGTTGTCAGACACTGGAGCAGATTTCCCAGAGATGCTGTGATATCTCCATCCTGGAAGATATTCAAAACTGGACTGAGGCCAAGACCCTGAGAATCTGCTGTAAGTTTGCCCTTTTTCTAGCAAGAGTTGGACCAGATAGCCTTGAGAGGTCCTTTCAATCCCTTGGGTGCAACAAAATAGCCTTTCCAACCCTTTTTTTTTAAAGCAAGAGTTGGACCGGATATGCTCCAGAGGTCCCCTCCAACCTCAGCTGCTCCATGATTCCATGACACTAGTGCAGTGTATATGGCATGTGAGATGCTCCTAGATTAAAAAAAAACAACTACAAGCAGCATCTAGTGTCTAAAAGACAAAATATTACATGGAGAATATTAAATGGAGCTTAGATCATTTTTAAGAAGCTGTTACACTCTCGTCACTTGAAGCAAAAGTACCAGTCATGATCATTCCAGAAGGGCTTTCAGATAGCTTTAGATCCTCTTCCAAATCTGTACTGATACAGGCAGCTTATATGGATGTAAGTTGGGAAAATATAGATGGATTAAAGAGGCCTAATTTTAAAAAATGCATTGCATACTCATTCATCTGAATAACTTGATACTCTCTCTGCCTAAATTCTTTGCCTGATTCTGTGATATTCAAAGGAATAACCCAAGCAAGAACATCTGTATTCTACCAGTACTTTATGTGAAAATTTGTATATTAGGATGCTCTTCATGCAGCTTTGGCATAGGCAGAAGCATAATAACAGGTCATAAGGGTGACAAGAGCAAAGAAAAAGAGTGTTTCAGGGCATTAATTATATACAAACACCTGCACATGCAGATGAAAATACATTGATTTGTACAGAAAATTAAATGTTGGAAAATGCTACTATACCAAAATAATTTATTAATGTTCAGTGTTTCTGTTTAAAGTGCATTTTAACAGCAAAAAGAAGAAAAAACAAAGAATGCTGTTGTGTGCTAGTAATCACTCCACAATGGGAAAGAAATTCAGTTCTCTGAGGATCACTTGTAGTCCTGAGGAAGAATAGTAAGAATAAGAAAGCAGTATGTCATTTTCAGGTATCAGAACTAGATAAAATGTGGAACTCATAGAAAATTAAAACTACTAAAATATTTTTTAAAGAAAAAGAAAAAATATACACCAAGCCAGTAATTATGTGTAGTATTTAAAAGTCTATATGGACTTGCTCTGTGTCAACATTCCTGCTTTATAGTACGGAATCCGTCTGTGATGTGCTGTGTTCTTTAGGTCAAACCTCTCTCACCATGCTTAATGACTTCTACATGTTTATTTTACTTTGAGCACTGGTTAGTGGATAAGTATTGTCATTATTGTTGGAGAGTCTAAACAAGTGAATTCCAGGATTGTAACTATTATAAGTAGATGTGGCAGGCTAAAGGAGAGGAGAAAAAAAAAATCAAGTAAATAAGTGAACAGTTATCTTTTGCTTCTGACTGTCATTAGCAAATATAAGATCCATAAAGGAAGCAACTACTACAACAATAAATCAATTGGGTCTTTACCTAAAATACTTGAACTTCAGAAACTTTTGTGGAGTTGAAGAGAGGATTACACATGATCAGATTCAGTGTTCAGTATATCTCTGAAATAAGCTTTATCAAAAGCCTTGGCTTTTATCTGGCTTCCAAGTCAATGGCAGTGTTCAGGCTTTTAGAGACCTTGGCTAGTCCTTTGGACAGGTACCTATACACCCTCTTTCTTCACTATGGAATGCAGAAGCTGTTGAGGGCTCACTGTTTTCCACTTTAGTTTTGTTACTCATAAGATTTTCTCAGAGAGGAGAAGGCAATGTATAAACAACAACCAGCCCCATATGATGAGATTCATTTGTGCCATCATTGTCTTGCTAAATATTTCTCATAGCCAGCTCTAATAGACTGTAGTGTGGAGGTGTATGTGTGCACCTCACTTGACATGGAGAAAGATGGTGATGGAGTAGTATCATATGCTGAGCACTTAGAAATTGACCAGTAGCAGTAGCAAGAGCAGAGAAGTGTTTCAAACCAGGCAGCACTGCCTGGATAATAATGAAACCATCCATCTGGACAGAAGCCTGTTAAGGTTCAGCTTGTTAGCCATCATGTTTTCCCAGTGCTTGGGACAAAGTGAGTAATTTGACACACACACACCACAGATTTGGAAATTCTTGTTTCTGAAGTCTTTGGCCTTTGGTAAGAACATAACTGCTACAGCTAAAGTATCATTGCCTCTCTCTGCAGAATCTCTCAAACTAAATGATGTATATTTCCCTTGCAAAAAGAAGTGCTGTTTGGTGTGACTCCTTACACCAAACCCAGCAAACCATTTCTTCTGGGGGAAAAAAAAAAAAAAAAGAAAAAAAGAAACCCAAGTTTAAATATGGATGTGATAAGAACAAAGGGAGGAAACAATCACGGATGTAGAGGCTATAGCCATTTTCCAGTGACTCCTGGAGACATGGAAAGAGTCACTCAACTTCTCTGTGTCTTAATTTCCCATCTGTAAAATGGGGTTAAAATACCTACCTCACAGGGGTGTTGTGAGGCTTTTTAAAATAATGTTTGTAAAGTGCTTTGAGATCCTTGGATGAAAGGTGAAATAAGAAATCAAATTATTCACTTTTTTAGTGCAACGCAAGAGTGCACTTCTGTTGAGATGGCTAAAGGCTTCCAGGTTTTTACCGCTATTCCACATACTCTTTGCTGTCATTTCCCTTCTGTCATTTGTTGTCCTTGTTGGGAGTCATTTTTTGCAATCAAGAATATCTGAATTACCATAGTATTGTGCAGATAAGGGTTCTTTTGCAACTGTGTTGCATATTCTTTGTCCATGCAACCTTAAAATTTACAGAAAAAAAGGATATATGATAACTTTGTGTATTCTTCGCTTAAACTGGCTAACGTGCAGTTTTTGAGACAAACTCAGCCTCTTCATCAGATAAACTGTAACTTGGATAAATAGTTGCTAGTCTTATGTAGAGGTTACAGAAGGGATTACAGTCCTATACGTTTTGCAGTCATTTGACAGTCACTAAACAGCACAGTGTAGAGGCAGTTTCTGAGGTAAAGGTTAAATCTTGGGAATGACAGAAACGTGAAATGAAAACAAGATTAGATTTTACAGAGCTGAATCGAAGAGAAAGCAGGTAGATTCATCTTGAGCTGTTAGGCTTACATACTTTCCAGAAGACTCTTAACTAATACATAAACTAATTCAAGACATAACATTTCAGTTTAATAAACAGGTGACACATGTGCTTCACCTGAGCAGCTTCAGCATCCAGCAGACTGTTGTCTGAGATTAAATACTACACATAAATATTCTTTTCATTAAAATTAACTGATCCATGGAGATAAGAAACATGAGTAAAACGTTTGTTAAGGAAAGCAGACAAAAGAAAAGGCCAAAAAGTAAGAGGTGAAATGAAACTTGATTATTTTGTTTTCCTGCCTTTATCATCCAGGATTCATGTTTTACACTTTTTTCTCCTCCACCACTTTATTTTTTTTTTTCCTTCTTCTTCTTTTTAGGATTGAATGGGCAGGAGAACTGAAAAATAATATATCCAAATAAACAGCATAAAAGATATTTAGTTACAGCTTTCACCCAGCTTCACCTACTTATAAGGCATTTACATGTCTTTGCACATACAGTACCTGACTCATATTTTGACTTTTGACTGTTGTGGAGGCAAAGAATAACACATTCCTCCCATTGGTGATTATTTACATGATTTTCATTCATGTAAAACCAAGCACAAACACACCACCCCACACCACCCCCCAAAAATAAAATGACAACAAATGCTGAATATTTTCATGCTTCAAAAGCTGACCCAGAATAGTTAAAGCATTCCGGAACAGATGTCTAGATGGCTTGAGAAAATATGAGGGTTTTCCTACTCTCAGTATTTCGATAGAGCTAGAATTGGACTGATTTCACCAGTGTTTGTAGATATCTCATCTTAAACTGGAAGTCACTGGCAATTTTGTGTCTAGAGCTTACTACTTCTTTAATTACTTTGAAGTTCTTTCTGCTACTTCTGGCTGTCAGTTGTAGTCACCAAGGAAGCACTCATAAAAGCAGCAGTTCCTACTGAACTATCTTCTTGGCATGAGGTTTTTCCTTAATGTTTAACTTAATGTGAGATTTGTTTGTACATTTCACTTCAGGAAATTATTATTAGTGTATTTTAAAAAAAAATGCCTTTCAAATAGCAGAAACTAATTATCCAGTAATCTTTACCTGCTGACTTCTATGCAGTCATTCCAGATGGATTTTTTTTTTCCAGTAGATTTGGCATACCTTACTTTTACAGTGAAAATCCGATACTCTGATGTACTTAATTATTAAAGGGAGCTGAAATGTAAATCTGAATTATTATTATCTTGATAACAAAAGATACTAATATAAATCCACATTTGAAGATAAATAAGTAATGCAGCATTGACCTGGAATATCATGTCATGGAATAACACCACCCATCCTTCCCTATTAATTATCTTCCTGCTGTATTGAAGTAGACAATATATAGTATTTTACCATTAGAGCATTTATTTTTTAATCTAGACATAGCCTAGTCATCTACCAGTTCTGTTCCTTAACTACAGCCTACTATCATCCCAGGATCCCTAACCACTGTGCGGAAGAAATGCTATCTTGTGGCTGAAGTATTAATTATTGTGCTGTTGAGCTTTGTATTTCAAACTTTCAGACTCTGACCTTGTCCACTGACATAAAAATTATTTTCATTGAAAATTATTTCCTATCATCAAAATGTCAGTGTGTAAGCCATCTAATACCTGAAATTTCCCACTTTTATTTGTTTAGCCCAAAACATAAAAGTCATGCTCTAGAAAATGCTGCATTTTTAGGCATACCAGTGTTTAAAACACATTTGAGTTGAAAAGATGCTGAGTGACGTTAGTGGACTAGCTCTTGAGCAGGTGTTAATTGTTCTAGCTCTACTGATGTCTTTCAGTTTGCACCAGCTGTAAAACTGGCCTCACATGGCAGGGTAAAGACAGATTTAGGAACTTTCTTTTCCAGTTGCAATGCAAAGCATTTAAATAACGCTTCAGTAGCAGATGATCCAGATACAATTTATGAGATGTTCATTAGCAGATCATGATAAGTGTTGTGTGTGTGTGTGTGTGTGTGTGTGTGTGTGTGTGTGTGTGTGTGTGTTAAGAGTGGGTCTAAGAAAGATGTAACTTCTTCTGAGTGAACAAGAGATAGCAGGAAATGGTATCTGAATGATATTCATCTGACCAGATATGGATATCTTTAAGGTAGGAATCTAGTCTGAGTCCCTTTGAAGAGAAGCAGGCACTTCTATTAGTTATTTATTTTATATATATATTCCCAAGAAGATACATCCACCAGGTCAGATGATCTTTATCCTTAAAGTGTCTGCTTCTCTCACTAAGGACAGGAACATCCAATAGTTTACTCAGCCTTAGATATCTGCTTTGCTCATGTCTAAAGCTAGGAGAGAGCAATCACTCTCAAGGTTTTACATTGACTCCATCTTATCAAGTTGTCCCTCTGTTATTCAACAGTTACTAAACCGAAGCTAAATGAAACATGGTAACTCTGCATCACTATGTTACAACACACAGGACAATAGATAACAGCCCTATCATACATAACCAAATAATTTGGGCTCATATATTTACTTGCGATTCTGTTGTGCATATAACTGCTTCTATCTTCCTTTCATGTAATAACTCTCTTAAGATTCTTACTTCTCCACAGTTTGTCTAGTTAAACTGAGAGATTTTGATACCCACTGATGGATCCACTAAGGCAAATACCATTTTAATCTTTGTGTATAGTTACTGGTTATGTAGTGTTGATGGTGTGAACGTTGTTACAAAAGTGACAATTTCTTGCTTGCTGATACGTTCTTTATCTTTTGGTGAATGGCATTCACCAGTAAGCAAATAAATTCAGTAGTACTCACTCCTTTGCCCTTTACCATATTTACAAGAAATACATGAATGAAAAAAAAAATGGAGGAAACATAGGAAATTATGTCATATTAGTAATATGATCATAATATATCCCATCAAATGCAGAATTGAAAGGAGAAATACAGTATTTATGCCATACTTAGCACCAGCAGTAATTATAATTTTGATTGCCTTTTTCTTGCCAGTACTGTGAAAGAAATTCATGTGAATAGCAAATAAACAAAAATAGCCTTCTGGACTATCAAGAAATTCTCTTCACATGGGCCTTAGTGTTATAGAATTGCTGTGTGATTAACAATGTTTGACATGCAGTTTGTTTTCTGTCCGTGCGATTGCAACAACAGTTCCAACTGTAGCTACTTTTTTCTTTTCTTTTCCTTTTCCTTTCTTTCTTTGTTTCTTTCTTTGTTTCTGTTTTTTTATGCAGAAGACCATCAAATGAATTGTCACAATACTCGAATAATGCAAGACACAGAAAAAGACGATAACAATAATGATGAGTATGATAATTACGATGAACTGGTGGCCAAGTCATTGTTAAATCTTGGCAAAATTGCAGAGGATGCAGCATACAGAGCCAGGACAGAATCAGAAATGAACAGCAATACATCTAATAGTCTGGAAGACGATAGTGACAAAAATGAAAATATTGGTCGGAAAAGTGAGCTGAGTTTAGATTTAGACAGTGATGTTGTCAGGGAAACAGTGGACTCCCTTAAATTATTAGCACAAGGACATGGTGTAGTGCTTTCAGAAAACATTAATGACAGAAATTATGCAGACAATACTTCACAGCAAGATAATAGGAACATGAACTTTGTAATGTTAGGGAAGCCTGTGAACAATGGACTGTCAGAAAAAATGGTGGAGGAGAGTGATGAAGAGGTGTGTCTCAGCAGTTTGGAGTGCTTAAGGAACCAGTGTTTTGATCTGGCTAGGAAACTCAGTGAGACAAACCCACAGGAAAGAAATCAACAGCAAAACATGAACACTCGTCAGCATGTCAGGCAAGAAGATGACTTCCAAGGAAGAACACCAGACCGGAATTACTCTGACATGATGAACTTAATGAGACTTGAAGAACAGTTGAGCCCCAGATCTAGGACTTTTTCTAGCTGTGCAAAGGAGGATGGTTGTCATGAAAGAGACGATGATACCACCTCTATTACTTCAGATAGGTCTGAAGAAGTGTTTGATATGACAAAAGGTAACTTAACCCTGCTTGAGAAAGCAATTGCTTTGGAAACTGAGAGAGCAAAAGCCATGAGAGAAAAAATGGCAGTGGAAGCTGGAAGGAGGGATAATATGAGATCATTTGAGGAACAGTCTCCAAGACACCTTTCTGGAGATGACAGGAAGCCTAAACCCAGTGACGGCCATGTCAAAAAGCCATATTATGGTAAAGGTAATATTTCTATATACCGTATGTTATGTCATGAGAAAGTGTGAGCTAATGTGTTAAATTTTGCTTAGATTTCTGAAATGAAGTTTTTAATTCCACAAAATGGGAATGTTACTTAAATTTTAGTAATATGACATGACTGTAAAATAGCATCGTGCTGCAATTATGAAATAAAAGAATTCACTCTTCAGTGTTAGAAATATGTACAGTGTTTCAGTGAATATCCTGTGGCTAAATTGAAAACAAAACTTTTCAGGGAAACAAAACAAATAAGAGATCATGTTGAAAGAGGCAAAGATTTTTCTCAACCTTTTAATCTATTTTATAGCAAAAATTAACAATGAAGAGAATTACATTGCAAACTATATTGGAGAGCGGGGGTTTATGTCACAGGTAGTCAATCAGCTATGGAGTACATACTTTACAGATTTGATTGGGTAGGTGACATCATGACTTATAAAATTATCATCAAATCACAGTTATTGATGAAGCCTCTCCCATCTAAAATGTAGAATTGCCTGATAGAGATTGAACAGTACCAGAATGACCGACAACATAAGATAGGGGCAGTGACTGCACATTAATTATCCTAAGTTAGTAAGGTAATGGAAACCATTTGCTATGCAAGGCATGGTGTGGCCTGGGCTGAGATCAATAGCAATTTCTTTCTTATGTGCATTCCACTTCACTGGTTTCATTCCATTGTGGAAACAGTTAAGGTGCTGCCTTTACAATAATTCAACAATAAGGGGAAAAAAAAAAAAGATTAAAAGAAGAACAGACTAAAGGTTACCTTCAGAATATTTTTTAATGTATGGGATTATCATGGTGATGGTGTGTTTATATTATCACACCCCTCTTTAACATGTCTACATCTGTACATGTAGGGCTGTGTTGTATAGTGTTCAATACCTTCTCAGACTCATTGAACACCTCTGATTCCCATTGACTTTAGTGGAAGTTGAGGATGTAGTATTTCTCGGGAGATGCTTAAACAGGGATGGGGTTCATCTTATATTTGTCATAAAAAAATATTTGGTTTCATTTTCTACAACTGAGGTGGTGGGCATTCATAAATCCCTATTTTGAAAAAGCCATACCTTAAGATCTGTCTGTGGCATGCAGGTAGGCAGACAATATCTTGGTCCAAGAAGGGTTTTGGTCTTTTTTTTCACACGCCTTAAAGTAAAATAATGACCAGTCCATTAAAAAAGCAAGGAAATTATTGATATCAAATAGTCCTTTGGAATGGATTTTAGTGAAGTTTTGTTATTTTTAAACACAAGCATATGGTTCAGTGAGTGTTGCAGTAATTTCAAGTATTTGTAGAAGACACCTTCATTTAGTTAGTGTATTCCAGCATAGCCATGTGGATAGTGTGCTAAATGTTGTTTGCATATGTCCTATTTTCCCTGTACGACTATTTCCCTTTGAATATGTGTGTCTAATAGAATCACAGAAAACATGGCAAACTCATATTAATTTTTGAAGATGTTTATAACTCTGGTTGTTGTCCAGCCCTTCCAGTCTGTGTATACCTGGGAAAGCATTATGTATGTAGATCTGCTGTCTCCAAAAAGACTGTATAATTTCTGTCAGTAACAAAATTATAAACTTCTTATTTCAGTAAATTCTAGAGCATCTTCGAACCATTCTGTCTTTTGGGAGCTGCAGGCTGAATTGATTATAGGTCCATACACTAGCCAGACTAAATATTGTGGTTCTTTGGGCCAAGAAACTTTGTGGAGTGGATCCTTCTATGCTTTTGGAAGGAAGGAAGGAAGGAAGGGGAAAATAAATATTTCCTTACTTTAAAAACGTAGAAAATATTTTGGTATTTGTTGAAAAAGGAAGCTTTGACTAAGATAATATCATTTGTTTTCTGCTCACACATTATCTTCCAAATACCACTGGAAGAGATACCCACAGAGATGTAAGGTGGGAATTTTTTGGAGTACACAAGTTTGCAGTGAGAACCACCTCTTGGCTTCAGGAGCTCTGCTTTCAGAGACTGATAAAACAACTCTTTAGGGACCACTAACCACTTCCCCCCGCTGCTGTTTAAAGCCTTCTTAATAGACTTTCTTATGAAATTGATGAATTATAAAACCATTTGAGTCCTCTGACAGCCTTCATTCAGGCAATGCTCCCACTATAGCAAGGAGGAATGGAAGGTTACAGAATTAAGTGAAACTGTGTAACACTTCTCCCTGTTAGCAGAAAAGGATTTATGAAAGACTATTTAGTGTTTTGTTTAAAGTTATGGGGAGTTTAGCCGTATGTCTTCCATTAAAAGCAATGGGAAATTGTGCAAGTACAATTTTATGCAAGTTTTGAAATCACTAAGAGTAGTGTACAGCATCTTTTCTGGATCGTTAGACCATAAAGGCTCTAAAGGATCTAAGATGTGTTATAACTTTATAGCACAGACTTGAATATGGAGGGGGGTGTACCTGACACTGTCAGATTGCAGTGTCTCAATCCCCAGATGCTCTAAATTAGAATATATTCACTGACTTTGGTGGAGTCCTGACAACACGGAGTAGCTAAAGTTCCTCTAGCTTGAAGTCTTTAAAAAGCCATTATGGTCTATTAATCATCTACATTTTTTTGCAGTCCTTGAATATTGTTATATTTATATAATTTGTATGTCATTTGCATCACTTATTCACTTATTTAATAATTTTACACATCCCAAAGTACTTGACCAGGAATTGCTTAGAGTTGTGTATGTATGTAGCTGTGGGCTTGCTGTTCTAGTGGTCTCAGCACAGGCCTATCTGCAAGAATTCAACCCCCTTCTCTGACATTTGCTCCTTCTGTGGCCTTGGGTTTAACTTCTTGATCTCTTTGCTTCAATTTCCTGACATATAAGATTATGGTCTTTCCAGGGGTGTTGTGATAACTGTAGAACACTTTGGAGGTAGATTTGAATGTGTATTTGTTGTTAAAGAGCATGAAAAAAGAACTGGGTTCTACAGTCAATATGCAAGTGAAGTAAAACAGAATTTTCATAATTAGGGATTCCATTTGCAAAAAAACAACTTTTGAACATCTTCTTAAAATTTAAGAATGAATTTAAGATCTGGAGAGTCATTATGATGAGCTGAAGAATTTCTTTAAAATTAATGTTTTGGAAGAACTTGGAATATGAAAGTGTGTTTATATACAATGGTTACCTGAGGGAAATCAAAGACAAATAACTTGGTAACTGAATGTCAACTCTGGATTATATTGATTCATGGTGGGGAAAAAAAAAGAAAAAAAAAAGGTTGTATGTGAAGTTTTTCAAGTATTGAAATTTATTTTGGTTGTACTGAGGACTGCATTTGTGGAAGACAGGATGGAATCTAATGTAAGAAAGACTTGATGAAAAGAAATAGCAAAATCTTATTTTCTGGAGACAAAGGCATAATTATGGAAGCGGAGTAATGACTGGAGCGCCATAAAATACTTAAATGAGTACAGCTCTGCTTGGGTACTGAAAGGAGGATGTACTGAAAAAATAGAAGGGGGATGCTGGTTGATCTTGAGCCAAAATTGTAGCAGTTAGAGGATGCTGAATTTTGTTACTTTGATATTAATATGAAAATCAGCAATAGCTTCTAAAATCTGGCAACTGTGGTCAAGTCAATAGGGTGTCATTTGTATCATGTGCTGGACTGGAAGGGTAAAGGGTAGGAGTGTTACAGTACAAATGCTCTATTAAAAGAAACAAGCCACTGAAGTACATGAGAAAGTTCTAGTTCAGGATTAACCTCGCCAGCAGCTTCATTATTGGTGGAAACCTTTATTTTGTTGAAAAGATGTCTATTTAGACTTTTCATTGATTTGTAGACAGAAGATCCAACAAGATTTTAAAAGATCATCAACCTTTTAATCATATGACTATTCAAGCATTTTACATGCATGTTTTAATGGCCCAAATTTACACAGCAAGTGATGCTTTCATTAATCCTGATTATAATGTTTACCCCACTGTAATTTTTTTGAAGAGAAAGGAATATTTATGTAATTTCTCCCATTTCATAAGGATTTTAAAGAAAACAAGAATCATCTCAGTGAGCCTTGGAAAAGGGATTTATTTTTGGTGAATCTCTGAAATGTAATGCTTAAAGAGCTTGGTTTGGTACTGTCAAGACAATGACCTTAATACATCTGGCAAATAAGAGTGTAAAGAAGGGAAACTCCAACTAAACAGTTTCCAAATGACCTTACACCCTTGGGCTGATGCGTGTCATCAGAACACCGATTGACAGTGGTATGGCTTTGCTATCAAAAGGTCACTTTCCAATCACTGTGAATGGATACTGCTATGATCATAGGAACCTGCAGTCTGAAAAGAAGATGATGGGATAAAAGGGACAGCGGAACTGTTTAAGAAGTAGAAGGGTTGGTTTTCTTTTCTTCTAATTTTTGTAAGAACATTTACCAAAGAGTAAATGACATGATTAAATGAACCTTCTTACAGAAATGTGAAAAGCCTCATTCACTTGACACATTTGTTGTAAATTATAGATCCCTCAAGAACAGAAAAGAAAGAAAGCAAATGTCCTACCCCTGGGTGTGATGGAACTGGCCATGTAACGGGGCTTTACCCCCATCACCGCAGTTTGTCAGGATGCCCACACAAAGATAGGGTCCCTCCAGAAAGTAAGTTTACATTGTTTCATGGAAAATGGGGATAAAACTACAAAGATTTTTCTAGCATGCTTTTAAACCTTTTTTAAATTATTATTATTATTGTTATCATTTAATATTTTAAAATTTATTTCATTTTTCAGTATGGTTTGTCTCAACTTAGTCAACTGTTCTGTGTTATACCTTTTCCTTTCTTCCATCATTTCCATTCTCTACTAACTTTTACACTAAAAGAATGACTTTTAAAGCTGTATTCTTTGATTTTAAGAATCTTAGGTTATTTTTAAATATGTATTCAGCAAACAGAGAAAAAGATTGATAGAGGTGCACTGCTTTTACTTCTGCGTGCCGATGTTCATCAACTCTCCCTGTTACTCAACTCAGGTTTTTGAGCAAAGATCCCCTTTCAGTCACAAAGCTGGAATTTCCTGATACGTCAGAGGATTCTCTGCAATGGAGGTTCACCCATGTGAGCTCACAAATGTTCATTTGAAGGCAGGGGGCTCCATTTCTGGAAGTCTTCTTGGCTAGTGGAATCAGCTGATTGCGCTAATCTGATTTATGCCAGGAGAGCATCTAGCTAAGGTCCAATTGTCTTTTACATCAGTTTTGAAATAGAGTTGTTCCATTGAAGCCTGTGGACCTAAAACCCACATTGTCCTTCAACTCTTGTATACCTACAGCAGCCTAAAGAAAATGTGATAAAGGGATTAAATAGTTTCCAGTTTTTAAAGGAAAGTAGATTCTGAAGGATTGGAAACCAGAAGTAGATTAGCACGCAAGAGTAGCAGACATAAAAAGTCTCCTCTTTCAAGGTAGCATTTGTTTCTTCCAGAAGTAATGAGGAAGTGCTTTAGGAAACTTTGCTGTACCTTGGTCAGTCTTGGAATACAGTAGAAAAAATGGAGTAATTTCTTTGCTTTGCAAGACCCTACAATTTTCTGAAACACAAACATTTATTCAGTTGCTCAAAGTTCTCTCATTTTGTAAGTAGTAAATAAAAATCTTTTTAGAAGACTTTGTAAATCAAAGAAGAATATAGCTTTAAACTGTTTGCATGCTCCACTACCTACTAAAATGAAAAAGGTGAGCTCATCTTTTTATTTTATCCTGTGATGTTGGCCTTGTGAAGCATGTTTCAAGAATAGCTTTCAATAGCAGGAATTTCAGAGTAAAGGTTTTACATCTATTTAGTACACTGATGATGGGGTGATGATCATGGTTATCTTTTAATCAGCATATATGATTTAAATCTCAAGTCTCTGAACAGCTTTTATTCAGTTCTTAACTCAGTCAAGGAATGAACTGATTTTATTAGAGCTTTTGGCGGGGTTATTTGTTTGTTTATTTTTGAGTGAGAACTAAATACAGGCTTCCAGACTACTACTTTTATAAGAAAACCAGAACTTTTGCAAGGGCTGGATGACCTTTTTCCATAAAGTGATGTTCTGCCATCCAGCTCCGAGACATTAATTCAGCTATGTCTCACATCCCACAAAACTCTTCATTGTTACCAAAGAAGTTCTTGATAATTTGACAGTTCATAGCATGAGCATCATGATTTAGAGGAATAAAGCTCTGTGTGGCCTTGGAAGTTTTCTGTTAAGCTTGCAGTGGATGCAGATGTAAATCAGGTTACTTGCTTAAGCTTGTACTACTTCCTTTTTTTTTACCTGTTTTTTGTTTTATTTTTTCTCTTTTTTTTTTCTTGCCATCTCTCAGTTTTGAAGTGCTTGTTTTTAGTTTTCAGAGTTTTGAAAAAAAAAAAAAAAAGATTTCTATCTTTTGCATTTTTTACTTCCATAGAGAATGCAAGTAAAAAGTAAAGGACCAAATCTGTTCATCATATAGATAGCAATATCTACGTGGAAGTCGGCAGAACTGACTCCTAGCTCGGCTGGGCTTTCTTAGGGTTCAGTGCAGTTCAAGATTGTACTGAGGTGCATTTCAAATGTATTCTGAGCACATACATTTCTGAAAGATCCTTTTTTTAGTCAGTAATTTTGAATTGATGGTTGCTAGCTGACCCTTTACTGTTGAGCTGAACTTTGCTCAGTGTTTTTGTATGAAGATGTTGGAAGTCTTCTGCTTCACTGTGCAGTAGAGATGCATTTGTTTATAGGTTCTCTAACCTTCATAACTTTCACTGTTGCCCTGTATAAATGAGCATAGGATCACAATACTTCTCTCATCAGGCTTTCTTGGCTATGTGTGTCACGTGTATTTTGAGGAATGCTGGTTGTTAATGAATCCTGCTTTGTTTTAAAATGGTTTCATATATACTGGGATTTGATTTTTTTTTTTCTTGTTTTCATACTCTGCTGTTTTCTCTTACTCTCCTTGTCAAGTTCTTGCCATGCATGAAAATGTTCTTAAGTGTCCTACACCAGGCTGCACAGGCCGGGGCCACGTAAATAGCAACAGGAATTCCCACCGAAGGTAAGGATGCCATCGCTGGACACCAATCTAGAGGGAACAATGCCTCCAAACTGCAGCCCCTCTAGCAGTCCATGGTGGGGGGAATGTGAGTGTGTGTTTTGCTGTTTTGTTCTGAAGATTGACAGATGGTGCTTCGTGTGCTTTATCCATTTGAAAGAGTAACATTTATTCATGTATTTTCTGAGGAGGACGAGTGTGTGTTTGCTACAGCATGGATGAGTTGATCAACAGGAGGCCTTTTAAGCATCCTTAGCTTTTTTGGGGTGGATTTTTTTTTCTTTTTGTTTTGATGTTAGCTGACCAGCAGTGGTATGAAACAAGTGGTACTGATCCTTATGGGTATGTCACAGGGAGAAGGAAGAGTATGCCAACATCATCAGGACTAGGACAAGAGTTCTTGTTCTTTCTCTTCACTCTTCAGGGCATTATTTTATAGCTTATCTATAATTTATATAACTATTTTTATAGGGGAAAAAAATCCACTGTACTCCTAAAGCTGATTTTTAAATGCACGAGAAATGGCATTTTAAATACACAGACAATGTAAGATTTAGTTTCAACTGAGACCATAGTCTCAGCTCCAAACTCCCTAGTCAAACCTAAGTGAGAACTTTTCCTGTTTAAGAAATATCGTGAAAATATCTCATTAAATTTAAAACATGAGAAGCCAGAAATGTTAGATGCAAACACTCTACCCAAAGAAGCAAAGATTTTTTTTTTTAAGCATTTTTTTCTATTATTTCCTGATTGGTAATAGATTCTTATAGAAAGTATACCATTGCCTATTAAATTCTGTCAAACAAGTACCAAAATTATTATTGCCAGATATGTCACCGTTTTCCCACAGAACAAGATCGTCCTTATTTCTTTACAATTTTTAAAACTCCAGGAAATGTGGGCAGGAAGGTAAAAGGAAATGTGCAAGTTTCTACTATTAAATCTTTTTTTTTATTTATTTATTGTTAATTGTAGCATGAAGGCTTATGGGATTAGACAGGTAGTGGACATTCGGTCTTAGCAAGCTCTGGGTTACTAGAGACCCTCATATTAACTGTATGTCACCTGGGAGACTCTTGTGGGTACCAACACATCTGCAATAAGCTCTGGTACCCCTTTCTTCTCTGCAGTGATGCTGCCAGTAGATGCAGAAAAAATCCTCTGAGAGAGCTTGATGGGAATTACTGCTGCTTGAAGCAGTGTTCACGTCTGGTTGAATATCTACTGGAATATTTGAGGTGTCTGAAGAAGTGCATGTCAGTGGAGCGCAGCTGCCCTCTGGCATGACTCCAAAACCTCACAGAGCCCTCTCATCCCTTCTCAGAACTAGGGCAGCGAGGGAGGGCTGGCAATCTGCAGTCTGTGCTCACCTCTTTCTGCAGCTTTTGGGGCATTTTGCTGTGCTTCACTTTTTTTTTTAATTCTTATTTTTTATTTTTTCCCCTTTATTTCCTGTAGAGAAGGGAACATCAGGGAATGCACTGATTTGCCTTTCATTTTGTGATGGTTTGGGTGTTACCCGCCTCCTTCCCCCCCCCCAACCTCTTTTCTTGTGGAGAACACTGCAAGCTGCGGTCACATAAGCACGCAATAGACTATGACAAGGAAGGACCCCCTCCATTGTCAGGTCACGGATTTTTTACAGCTTCACTAAGAGCACCATCTGCTGGCACCAGTTTTTCTCTGTTCTAAATCTTTTCCACAAGCATCAGGCTTATTATTATTACTAGCACTTCAATAGTAGTTCAGCATTTGCAAATTTAACTGAATTTCAATTCAAGTGCAGAAGTTCTTTTCATCACCTACCACTAGAAGATATACTTTAGTGGTTGAAATTCATGAACAAACACTAAGTATGACATAGATGAGATGTAGATTTAGAGACCCAAGGCCAAATTTTGCACTCATTTATATGCCCAGCAAAAAGATTGAAGTTAATGAAACTGAACAAGGTGTGAAGTGGTGCAAGATTTGGCCTATACGGTGTTGTCAGTTAATCATCTTCAGGAGCCATTTCATTGGCAACATTTGTAGATGCATAAGGGTCACAAGTGTGCCAGAATAGCTGCACAATAGATTCCAGTTTATATTCCACTCTTCTAGTATTATGTTCACCAGCTGACATCCATGAACAATCTACCCCTGAACAGTCAGAGAAGCAAAGCAAATGTAAGATCTACCGTGCAACTTGGAAAGTAGAAGAAAGGAAGTCCATTCTAGAGAAAATTGACATGACCAAAAAGCTTTTGGAAACTCTTTTCCTTCACATTCTTCCTAATGCTGTCTAAGGAGGAGAAGGAGTAATTGGATTAGTGCTATAATGTGAAACTACACAGGACAAGACAATTAAATTTCCTTTCTGTAATTGCAGCCTCTCTGGATGTCCTATTGCTGCAGCAGAGAAACTGGCTAAAGCTCAAGAGAAGCATCAGAACTGTGATGTGTCAAAATCAAACCAGGCATCAGATCGGGTTTTAAGGTATTAGAAATCACTATAATACTTATTATTATACAGAATTCATCACACATTCACCTAATCTGAGAATTTATATATGTTGTATATACATATATATCTCTTTTAAAGAAGAGCTAGAATTAGGGCTTCTGGATCCAATTCTCACAGTGTTTATTTCCCACTCAGTCTACTTGGGGGAGGGTTGGTAATTATTTTGGCAAATACATGTAAAGCTGAAAAGCTCATTTTTGTCTTAGGCATTGTTTGGTGTAAAGATGACTGCTGGAGTGCAAAGTCTAAGAACAGTGTGAAAAAAGTTGGTATCTTTGGGGAATAAACTAATATTTACCGGTAAGTCTTGGTTTTTTCAGCAGGCTTTTACTAGTAAATATCAGTTTAAACTAAACCAGAAGCCCTATTTGCATTACCAAACTGGTAGCACACCTTTTTGGCAGGACACTTGGAAAAAATGTCAGGTATAGCTTAGATTCCAAACCAAAGTCAGGCTTAGTTCTCTGTCTCTGTTTTCCTACTCACTGCCAGGAAGGGTAGAAACAGAAAAAAATTGTCCTAAATTTTCACACAGGAAGGACCTTCAACCAGTTTAACATCATTATACTCTTTATCTTCATCCATGTAGGATTCTGCATTTACTCAAAGCTGTACCCAGCTTTGTGTTGTCTCCTCTTTAGAGATATCTAGATGGAAAGATACTATTTCTAAAGAGCTGAAGTGTGAAGGATACATAGGAAGGAACTTGACTTCTGCATGATTGTTCCAGCCTTATGCTGAAGATGCCCCAAGAGCTGCAGAATTTCTCCATGGACACTGTAATATCTGTGGGCTGGGATAAGCATATCCCTCCCAGCTGCCTCAAAGAACGTTGAAGAATTGCCACAGCTTTAGTTTCCAGAATTTCCTATTTACCCCATAGGTTTCTTAATATTTAACTGTCTTCTAGATTTAAAATCTGATAGGGCTGCTTAAAATGACAGTTTTCTACTGTATTATCAACATTTTTCTTTGAATGTTCTCTTAGAACATTCTCTTAAACTTCATCTAATCTTGATGGCCTTTTCAAAAGTCAGTCTTTCCATAGAGCTAAGAACATAGAACTATTGTTCACATCTGCAGAACACTTGTTGTCATGTCTGTGGACATTATTTTCCTTCCTCAGGTGTTTTTTTACGAGCTTTATCTTAACAGCAACTAATGGAAATGGTACGTTTTTTCACACATCATTCCAAAGAGTTTCCTTAGAAAAGGGTGCTTCAGATTCTACTAATAAAAAGCACCTTTTAAGAGAATAAAACAGTTTGTCACTTGATGGAAAAAAGACAGATCAAAAATACAGTGTCTTTTACCAGGGATCTCAAGTCAGATGCCATGCAAAGAAGACAACTGCTCAAAAGTAGCATCCTATTTGCTGGTAAAGTCCTTAGGAAGTTTCCCTGCAATCTTAACTTTGCTCATGAGCCTTCTTCGTGTTTCAGACTTTATAGGCAACTCAGATAATGCTTTCATCTTGTCTCTTGCTTCCTTTTTTACCTTCAAGTCATTGAAGTATTCAAGATTAAGAACTTGGGAGATGTTTACAATATTTGCATGCAGGCAACTGATGGGCAGCCAGAGATGTCCTAAGAGTAAATCTTGGGTATTTGTCTTCATCCTAGCTTCCATCCTACCCGCATTTAAAATCTCTTACTTAAAAAGAAATCAAATTCATAGGACTTCTGTTCCACAGAATTTTTTATTTGAATCGGCTGTACAGGATCTGAATGGCATCTTTTTTTGGTTTTTTTTTTTTAAACTAAATATAGATTATGTTGAGACAGGATCAAAATGTTAATCATATCAGCTCATTGTATAAATATGCCCACTATATTTTGTGAGGAAAAAGCATCTAAAGGAATGAGCATACATAAATCAAAGGAAATAGTGTGACTAATATGATTTCTTGGGTGATCTTTACATAAATACCCTGCCTAAATTCTATGAAAATTAATTCATTTGGAAAAAAACATAATATTCAAAACCTGTTTCTTACTATTTATCACATTCCATTTTGTCAGTCAGCATGATGATACTTCTGGTCTTGACGGAATTTATGTTCCTATGAAGGTTCCTTCCATTTCCTTTCGTTATAAATGCAGTTAAAAAAAAAAAAGGGGGGGGGGGGGAAAGGCCTTGATTCTGTAATTCTTGATTCCAGAAGCACTTCAGAAGTGCTGTTCATCTTTACCTCCTGCTACCACAGTAGGTAGACATGCACCACTGTGTAGCAAGTGCTCCCTATGACCCAGTCATAGAACACTTTCTTACATAGGTAAGATTTGCAGGATTTGACCTTCTTGCACCTGCTTTGAGAGCTGATGCCTCCTGTGTCCACATGCACAAGACAGCGCAACAGTGGAGTTCACTATAGCATTCTTCATTGAGATTTCAGAAGTTTCTCCAATAGTTGAAGGAAATCTGTCAGGACTTTCCCTGACTATCCTCCCTGATCTCGAATGAAAGAGAAATGTAGCTGATACAGTTTATTCTGTATTAATTTGCAAGCCCTCCCTTGAAGTGTCTACCTGTGTGTCAGGAAATCACAGCTTCTGCCAGAAGCCTGCATTTAGGGGTGAGCAGGACCTGTGATGCGGCAGCTCAAAGTTAACAGAGACCATGGCACATGCCTGTGTATTTCTCAAGATGAACATGGATTTGTACATAGAGGGATGAAGCTCTTTTGGAAAGTATACAGGAAATTAGCATACAACACTGCTGAAAGAAATTCAGAGGAAACTTCGTTAATTAAGTGGAGGTTCCAGTGTTATTTTTACTTTTCAGCATTTAAAGAATTTATCCCAATGTCTTCTGTCAGTCTGATTGCCCCTCTTCAATTCACCTCCCAAAAGAGAAAATGTTTGCAAAGTGACACAATTACATGGAGAAACAGAAACCCTGAAATACTTTGAAACAGAATTTTCAAATACTTTTAGCTACAGGCTACATTTAATGGTATTAGAATTTATTTTGTCTAGGTATTGTTCAAGAAAATATATATTGTTTGTCTGCTGAAAATAACCAAACTGAGCAAATGCAATAATATATTGCTGTCTCTTAAGTACAAGAAATAACTAAGATTTTCTAATCTGCACTATAAATTATGCACAGGCACAATAAACTGAACTGCATCTAACAAACTTTACATATCTTTAATTTCTAGGCCCATGTGCTTTGTTAAGCAATTGGAGATCCCTCAGTATGGCTACAGAAACAATGTCCCCACCACTACACCCCGCTCCAACTTGGCCAAGGAACTAGAGAAATACTCTAAGACTACGTTTGAATATAACAGTTATGACAACCATGCCTATGGCAAGAGAGCCATAGCTCCCAAGGTGCAATCCAGGGATATATCCCCCAAAGGATATGATGGTAGGAGGTGCACACTCTTATACATGAGAGACAAGTTTGCAGTTAATCATGTTGTTGTGTATGTAAACATCATACAAATAAGACATGTTTTCATCTTCATATAGTATTATGAGGAATGCTGTCATGTGTAAGTTATTTTAAAGACCTTTCTAAAAAGAGTTGTTTTATATGGTGCTTGCTTCAGGATTGTTGCCCTGGCAAAAGAACATCTCCAGCTATTAAGCTCCTGGGGTGTGTTGAGATGGCAATAAAAGCAAAGTGACAGAATTAGTCCTTGTGTGTTAGCTGGGAGACCTGGCCTCGAGGGTCATGTTAGGACTCTCACTTCTGTATGGTACTTCAGGTAACCCATAAAGAGATAACATACTTGCTCTGTGGTGATATGGAAATATAAAATCTGGATCCCCTTCACTTTAGAAATTGCTGATGCTTCATGAGGCATTTCTGCTCCTTTTGTCCTCATGAATACACTTCTTGAATTCTCTGGAAAACCAAAGAGAAGTAACATGTTTAGGAGTAGACTGAAAGCGGCTTGAGGTCAGGAGACCATGGTGAAGCCTGTTAGGCAAGAGGATTTTTATTATTGGAGAAGAATGAACTGTAAGGTAAAAATTAATATGGATTTAGAATGTAGCTTTTGAGGACAGCTTTATTTCCACAGCTTTATTTTTTTTTATATATGTATACACACATTGGATATTAGGAAAAAGTTATTTACTGAAGAGTGGTCAGACACTGGAACAGGATGCCCATGTAGGTGACTGGGGTCACCATCCCTGGAGGTGCTTATAGACACGGTGCTTCAAGACATGGTTTAATGGGCATGGTAGTGTTGGGTTGGTGGTTGGACTTGATCTTTATAAGTTCTTTTCCAACCTTAGTGATTTTATGATGCTATACATGTAAATCTAACTGCTTTTAACTTTGATTTTCTTTTTTTTTTTTTTTTTTTAATGGTAACAGGGTTGGGATTTTTGTTGTTGTTATTTTGCTAAAATATTTGCCTTTACTCTCAGGCTACCATAGGAAATGTCAGGCAAGTGTCAGATTTTAGTCCAGGAAAACAGAAATAAGCATACTATATAGAACAATTTATTGTTGTTGCCATGTGCTGCTTGACACAGACTTTGACATTCAAAAGTAGGTGAGTGGAGGAAGAGAAAATTACTACAGCAATTGCCTTCATATTTCTGCTATTTTGGGTATTTTGCTTTTTCATAGAATCAACAGGTGTGTCCCTGCACTATAGGAGGAAAGAAAATGGTAGTGAAAGAGAACATATTTTTGAGTAAACGTGCCCCTTTTTCATCTCTCATACATTTGTCTTCTTTGCTTATAGCAGAATAAGGGCCTGAACAAAGATAAAGCACTAATTCTAACTGTGGTTATTAAGCTAATGAGTGCACATCAGTATAAGTTGAATGAAGTATTAGCTGTTGTTATTTATATATATCAGAGTATTGCTGGGATCCCATGGACATGCATATTTTCAGATTGAATTACTGACACTTAAATAACTGATACAGATTTTTCACATTTATAAGCCTTTTACAGCAAGTAGTTACAAGCCCTACTTGTTTTCTCAAATCACAAGAACCTGAAAATATCCAAGTTTGTCAGTGGCCTTAAAGGTTGCAATGTGAGGTTGGTATTGGTCATGCTCTTTATGCATACTTCACCTTCCTTGGATATAAGTAGGAATTTTATTTGGAGGTTAAAATTCAGATGAGATTGCTTCAGTGTTCAATAATGTAAGCCATGGAGGACTGAGGGATACCTTTTACATGTAATTCATGACAGTATAGTGACCGTACATGGTTCTTGTGTACTCAGAACAGCAAAGATTGTTTGCCAAATGAAAGCTAATTCCCCGTGGAATCATTCCATATCTGGAACAATCAGGATCTGCAGGAGGTGGCACACAGCGTACTTGATTACAAGTGATGTGTGTGCTGTTTGGCTAGACAGGCATGCCAGTGTGGTTCTAGAGATGGGACTTACTTTGAGTTTTTCTTTGTTCTCTGTTAGTGATTTTTGTCAAACTCATAGAATTTGCATCTCTGATATTCCATAAGCAATTAATTCATATTTGAATTAAACTGGCAAAAGAAGTGGAAGTTCCTCAGGAAAGTCAGCTACAGTCATAAAACAATGAAATCATGTATACAATGCAATCAACACCACTTTTGGCACTAGTTTTCAATGGAACAAGGGCTTTGCGCTGACAGTTATTGTATGTAAGTGAATGCAAAGGAAATTTCAGGAAGAATCTCTTCACTTAAGAGCTACTTTTTTCTTCAAGAAACTTTACAGTATTTTAGGTGATTTCATATTTGTATATAAAAAAATGCATATTCTTGTTGCTAAAGTCATTATGGAGACACAGAGTGTCCATTTATTGTGAATGTCAGCAAAACAATACTTATGTAAAAGTAGATTTACTTCTGAAAAGTCTTGAAAAACCTGAAAATAAGCCTAAGATGGGGGAGGAACTTGCAAGGAAAAAGATTTTTTGTTTTTTCTGAGTATATAAGGTGAAACAAATAGGCTAAGGATATAAACAATGAGTAACTCCATGTCTCAATCCTTTTTTAATTGTAGGCTAGCACTGTATTTTCATCATCAGAGAAAGGGGTTGTATGTTAAATAAGTGTATGATTGTGAGCAACATAAACATAGATAGCTCCTTTGGATTGTTTTGTTGATTTTTTTTTTTCCCCAGTAAGCTTTAGTAAAAAACAAGCAGAAAGTGGATGCTTTGTATTGTGGGGTAGGGTGTTATGATAATCCTTGAGAAATCTTGTGTTTGTGGGCTTGGTTTTCATTTTAAATCCGTTTCATTGTGTACTGGATGTTACGCTGATGATATACAGAAGTAGAGATAGGACTAGCTAGATAGAGCAGGCAGAGGAGACAACTGTTTCAGTTACTCGGGTGATAGCAAGAGTTTCTCTCATTCCACCAGTTGTCTTGGGTCTTTCCATCACAACACTGAGAGACTATCAGGAATGGGAATCACATAACGGTAGAGGATGGAAAGGACCTCTGCAGATCATCTAATCTAACCCCGCTGCTAAAGCAGGCTCACCTAGAACAGGTTGCACAGGGACACATCCAGACAGGTTTTGAAAGTCTTCAGAGATGGAGACTCTGCAACCTCTCTGGGCAGCTGGGTCCGGTCCTCTGGCACCCTCAAATTGAAGACAGTTTTTCTTATGTTTAAGTCAGACCTCCTGTCTTCTAGTTTGTACCAAATTAATCTGCTTCTGAAGTACCTGTTAAAAACTGGTCAGGTGAAGATCGGAAGAGCACATGTCTGACCTCCTGTCTTCTAGTTTGTACCAAATTAATCTGCTTCTGAAGTACCTGTTAAAAACTGGTCAGGTGAAGATCGGAAGAGCACATGTCTGACCTCCTGTCTTCTAGTTTGTACCAAATTAATCTGCTTCTGAAGTACCTGTTAAAAACTGGTCAGGTGAATCATTGCCTGAAAATTCCTATTTCTTTCTACTGCCTGTATAGGAAGACTATAATGACTAGGTCAGATACCCAAAGTTGGATGAGATGAACCTGCTATTGTGCAAGTCAGGAAAAGCATTGAAACTGTAATTAATGTACATAAGACATTCAGTATTTAACCACCACTGGGGACAAAGGTGCCTGAACAGAATTTAATTCCACTCCAGATATCTTCCTTTGGTCCTTTATGTTGTTGGGAACTCTCACATTCCTTTGTTAAATAGCAATAGGAGCCTGTAGACCTTGAGGGTTTCTTTGTAATCAGCCCCTAGGCATGTCTGATGGGAGGCCAGTTTGGGTTAGGTTTGTGTCTGTTTTTTAATGGGAAAGGTGTACTCCAGATATGATTTCACTTGGATGAAAGTAAGTGGACTGCAAAAATTCCAACAACTGGCACTCCAGAGATGGGCAATGCATTATTGGGTATTAAAACAATGCAGCTTTTCCTTCGTTAGTGATCTTCTTGATTCAGTCCTTTGTAAATTGATGGTCTTTGTTTCTCCTGGAAAGCTAATATCAAATGAACAGTCTGGATTATGTGACTTGTCTTAAAATGCAGAGATACAGCAAAGGTAAAATAACCATGGCCAGTTCTAAATGAGGTTTCACTTAAATTATTGATCATGTAAAAGCTGTTGATGGTGTAGCATGCTTAGAGCACATTACATATTCGAAGTGTTTTGCAAGTGAATCACAACACAACTACATTTTAGAAGTGATTTTCTATTTCTAAGGAAAATTAATTTAAGGGATAATGTAGTTTGACCAAGGCCACAGAGGAGTCCATATCAGAGCCTGCATGAGTTTCTGATAGTCCTGTGTGTAAAGCTGCCTCCTTCTTTCTCTTTCTTTAGCATGCATTCTCATATACATATATATAATTTCCCATGTATATGTCTCTTATGTCTGTCTAATTGTGACCTGCTATAACAAGACTAACTTTTTTTCCTTTGTTGTTTTTTTTTCCAAGCAACTGAAATCTTTCTTTGTTCATATGAGTTTTGAAAAATATTTCTAATTTTAAATGTTCAGTGGTAGAGGTTGCTTGATTCAGTAGAGGCTGAATTATTCCATCATTTCCTCTTATAACTATAGGAAAATTCTCGCGTGTCTTGGATATTGTTACAAAGTAACAATGGGTGAATGCTGAATTTTTAATGACCACTGCAGACTATATTAATAATGAAACTCTGGGAAATAGTTCACAGATTTATTATTAGTGGATACCCTGCTAGAGTAGTGCTACTATGTGTTCAAAACAGAGAAATGTGATGAATGTTTAGCATTCACTTCACTTCAATAAAAAAAAATCACACCCTGTGCATTATGTGGCTTTCCTGAGAAAACTCCATCTGTTATGAATTAAGTGAAATGCTATTTCCTTTACAGTAAAAATAACACCACCATTATTTTTTTCCCCATTTTTTTAGAGAAAGGAGGGTGACACAAGCTCTAGCAGAGATATTTTGCTTTCAGAGTCTTCTTTTGAACCAAAGCAGCCTTTGGTTCACAAATAGACTGTGCTTATGGGAGCAGATTATTATATGTATGTCTGCTCAGACAAATACACCTGGAGTCTGGCATTTCAGTGGAACCCATCACAGTAGCTGGGGTCTGACCTTTTTTTATACAGCTCCCTAATCAGCATGCTAGTTGGTTATTGTTATACTGTGCTATAAGGTATGATCTCTACAGTGTACATTTCCATCTTAAGGAATGCTGTAATATGCATGTATTTATTCTCTGACCTTGGATTTTTTTTTTTAATGAAAATACATAATTTTTCAGATGTAGGAGATGAGCTCACACTTTCTTGCCTTTTATATATAAAAAAAAAAAAAACAATTTAAAAACAGTTTGTTGGTGAAGAGGGATGGAGAAGTAAATGGGCTAATAGGGCTGTTTTCCGTTATTACTGAAATACCTTTGGCTGCAAAAAGCATTTCTTAAAGGCAGCAATAGTTCTGTACTGTATTTAGAGAGGCTGGACCTGAGCTTTGACAGTGCCTTAGCTCTTCTGCGACTGCTCATGACTTCTGTCGGTCATCATTGTGAGCAGGAAAAAGTGTCTTTTGATCCTTACTGGTTTTATGAAGGTCTATAGGTACTCAGGTTGTTTCAAGATGGGGACATTTCACTTCTGTTTCCATTTATACAGCCAAAGCTTCTGCCTTTGTGCAAGCCATGGTAAAACACACATGTGACCACCGCCCTTCTTCTTCCACCGTGTTCCTCTCCTTTCTGATTGCCAGTGTCATAACATTTGCCTGTGATGCAGGAAGAGGAAACCTTTTAGGAAGTCTGGGGTGTTCAATTGAGGACATGAGTAGCATGTCTCTGGGCCCAGAGACCAAACCCATCAGCCTTATAGTGGACTTGATCTCTGTCAGCTCTGTGAAGTCTAGACCTTAATTTGACAGGATTCTCATGTAAATAGATAAAGTCCCATAGCGTTATGTTGCCCCTCATTAATAAAAACGAGTGAACCAAGCAGTTCCTAGCCTCTGTCTGACTATACATGTGGAGTAAAAGCAGTGGTTCTGTGGTTTTATTGTTTTTTTAATCCAGCCTGTTTGTCAGCACAAGTCATAATCACATCATACAGATTTTTACAGACAGTTATTTCATACAAACTCACACACATAGCATATAAGTCACAAACAGAAATCAAGAAATACAGCCATCATTCTTACTGCAAGCTTTACTTTCTTTTTTCTTTTTGGCATTGGTTACTGTTGCTCATTATAAATTTCACCTCCAGCAGTTTGTTTTTCTCTTCACTTATGCAGAATGCTCCTTCTTTTGAGTCATCCTTGTCATATTTCTTCCCACAGCTAAACGCTACTGTAAGAATTCCAGTCCAACCAGCAGCACAACAAGCAGTTATGCCCCTAGCAGCAGCAGCAATATGAGTTGTGGTGGAGGCAGCAGTGCCAGCAGTACCTGCAGCAAGAGCAGCTTTGACTATACTCATGACATGGAGGCAGCGCACATGGCTGCTACTGCTATTCTGAATCTCTCCACTCGCTGCAGGGAGATGCCTCAGAACCTCTCCACTAAGCCTCAGGATCTCTGTGCGAGGGTAAAAAAAATGAGTAATTCTGTTTGTTAATGAAGATTTCTCTTTACTGCACTTGCTCTGTGGCCCTGATAAATGGAAGAATAGATTTAGTACATCTTGGGGTTTTTTTATTTTTTTTTTCTTCTGCTTAGTTTTCCTCAAAATTAACATAATCTGATGGCTCTGCTGAAGCAGGGAGGAAAAAATATGCAAATTGCTCACAAGTATCTTGGGGAATCCTGATCGGTGTATAAACTGCTGATACTGATAGCATGTACTCCTTCTTTCATTTGTCTCTTACTGGTGAGATCTATAATTATGAAGTATGTTTGGAATGCTCAAGAGGTTTTAATTGCACTGATGATTTTTTTCTTTTTTTTTTTTTTTTGCTAAACATAGTCTGATTCATAGGTTTTGTGAAAGAATTAAGATTTAATGATGTATTTTCATTTACAAGTCACAAATGGGACCTAAGTTTGTAAGATCTGCAAAGAAATCTATGTTATTTGTATGTTATAATTTCTCTCCTGTCTGTGATAGTACAGTCACTGCATAATACATTTGAAATGAGCAGAACCTCCAATGCGGGTGACTTGAAATGTGCTTCACAGTTGTGCAGGGTCACTAATGTTCTGTATGTTCACAGAGCCTCAGTATGAAATAGTTATACAGATATAAATAAAAACCTTCATTATTGAGTTTTCTATATTAAGAAAATCAGCTCACTGTTAACATGCGTTAAAGATTTAGCAGAATAGGGTTTTTTTATTGTCAAATTTTAAGTTTGATAATTGATTGAAAGCTCTTAAGAAATTAATATTTAAGATGTACCAGCAAACCGTACAATGCTACCTATAGGAGACCACTAGATGGCTGAGTGGGCAGATGCTGTGCAGAGGAAACATTTTTATTGTGCTTATAAAAGAGCTTTTGAGCTGGCAGACATGTTCTGCTCTTCTACACACAGGCAAAGGTTTTCTTCCTCTTATCGAGAAAAACCCTGTTATCATTCACAACAAACTAAACCTATAGCAGAAGGTATCAGTAACAATCATGATTTAAACCAGAATGGCTGGTGGCTTTGTTTGCAGATACTGAGTTTTTATATAGATTTTTTTTTAATACTGTTGAAGAAGGAAAGCTTTTCCTGGCATGTAAATAAATGCAGTTGTTCTCCATATCAGCGCAATGAAAAATGTGCTGGAATAAAATGCTAAAAATCTTCTGTATCAAAACCAGAAAGGGCCTCCCTCCTAATGTGCTACTGTATGTTGAGTCTAAAGGATTGAGTCTGAGGTGATAAACAAGTATTTTTTGAATTAAATTAGCAGGATAGCAGCAATTAGATATCTGCTCTGACAACATGCAGTAATTCAGAAAGAGACATTTGCATTCCCAGTGCTTTCCTGCAGCTCTGTTGTTACTCAAGAGGGGAGGAAGTCACCATACATGAGGAGTCAGTGGCATCCACATCAGTTTTGAAAACAAATTTCTGTGGAGTGTTTTATTTTTTTAAAGATGAGGGGTTCTCTGTGGGCACTTTTGGTTTACCTGTCCTTTGTTTGTTTGTTTGTTTTTTTAACTTGTCATCATATTAAGATGCCCTATTTTAATAAGATAGTATCTTCTCCTCATCTAACAGGCTAGACAACCCTTGTTTCTATCTGCAAAAGACAAAGTCAGAGCCCATACTGACCCTGTTTTGAACAGAACCTCAGTCTCTGCAGAAACTGACAGAAGTATTGCTGCAAATATTCTGCTATCTAAATTTATTTAGCAAAAAGATAGATATATCTTATCACATTTACTTCTGCAGGGAAGGAATTGTGCTATTTGAATGCCTTTACTTATTGGAAAATGGTGTCCAAAAGGACTCATTTGGGTGCCCTAACCTCCCTGCTCAATTTTCTGATGTTATCTCTTCAAGCATTGATTGTTAATGTTAAATAAGCAATGAAACAAAGATTATTTGATGCTAGCTGTTTTTTATTACTCTAATCACCCAGGCAGGTGTCAGGACTGGAAACAGGAATTATGCAGATGTTAGCTCAGAGATATTCACTTGTCACAGAATAAATCAGGAACATAAAGACAACAACAAGAAAATACCTTTAGAGATTTCTCCTTTTTTGTTCCAAATTTTGTAACTGTGTGCTGGGTGGCAGGAGGATTAGTGGAGACTCTCTCCTCTTCCTCCAAACATCAGATTAGCCTTTCAGGAAAAAAATCTACTGTAACAGCGTTAATGTTGTGTAACAGCATCATGCTATGTGTGGGAGAGGTCTCAATGCTTACAATTTATACAGGATGGAAAAGCATTTTATCATTCTTCTAGGCACTCAGATTCCAGAAGAGGTAACAGTTTGCTGGTGTGAAGCTGAATTGACGATATCTTTCTTATTTTGGCAGAATCCTGATATGGAAGTCGATGAAAATGGGACATTGGATCTAAGCATGAACAAGCAGAGGCAGCGAGATGGTTGCTGTACCATTTTGACACCACTGGAGCCAATGTCCCCGCAGCGGCAAGCTGTGATGAATAACCGGTGTTACCAGCTGAATGAGGGGGACTGCTGGGACTTGCCAGTGGACTACACTAAAATGAAGCCCAGTAGGATAGATGAAGATGATTCCAAAGAGATTAATGTATGTCTGTTTCATCTATTAGTTCTTGTCATGATCTAATTTTGCTAACTCGTTGCATTTCTGAAATTTGGAAGGACAGGGCAAACAAAATTAATACATGATAAAAATGGTGGATTTCTATCACAAAGGACTCTGTGCTGGTTAATCTTTAGGAGTATATCATGCTGGCACACATTTGATCTGTGACTAAGTTCCATAAGACAACATTTGAACCATAAATATGAATCATGTTTTCTAACAGTATCATCTTGTTAACAAATATTTTCTGCAGTAAAGATGTTTTGCGATATCCAGATTGCATTACTCTGTATAAGCAAGTTGACATAACTGTGCAACGCTGGGATAATCAGCTCTCAAGACAAGATATTATCCTGAATTTGAAAGCCATGAATGGTGTGCTGAGTATTTGAAAGCATGTATTACGTAGAAATCAATTTAAACAAAAGCAGCAGAGTATAATTTAAGATTGAAACTGTTTCAGCTAATCTTCTTCTAGATTACTTATACACTCCTGATAGTTGTGTGTGTGTGAAAAGGCCTGTATTCACTAACTACTTCCTTTCAAGAATAAAAGAATGGATATTAGAAATCACTGCTACTATTCAATTCATAATACCAGGACAAAGCCAAAACTCTTTTAAACAGAAGAGACAAATAAAGAAAACACGTTAGAGAATTTTGCTTTGCAAAACTTAGGATAGCCAGGACACTGAAGAGGTCTCCTGACAAGGTTTGATGACACTGCTTTTGTTCGTTGTGTTTTAGTCCTTATTCATCCACTGTGCAGTTCAGAGCCTTGCACCCAATGCACTTTAGCTGGCTGGAGACTTCTGGAGATTGTTTGCTGAGTTATGTAGGAGTTATTTTGGTGTGTAACAGAAAATTAGGCTGATAGTTTCTGTGTAACACATCTCTTGATGCTTTTAAATTAATTTGAATTAAGCTGTAGAACTATTTTCAGCAACTTTCAAAACACATATTTCTTTATTGGAAGGGTCATCAGGCTTTGGAATAGGTTGCCCAGGGAGCTGGTGGAGTCGCCATCCCTGGAAGTCTTAAAGAAACAGGTAGACATGGCATTTTGGAACCAGTTTTGATGAGCATGGTGATGTTGGGTCAGTGGTTGGACTTGATGAACTTAGACATCTTTTCCAACAGAAACAGTTCTGTGGTTCTATATAACAACGTGGCATTTGTGCTAAATACAAAATGCATTTTAGTGTTGGTGTTGGCTACAGGGATGATATTAATTTCATTGAAGTTAGGAGGAGATTTGTCACTACCAAAGACATGTGTGGTAAACCAGACAGTATAGCAAGTTCTTTGGAACAGGCAGAACTCCCTGTTTCTACTGCAGTGTTTATGGCACCATCTTCAGGAATCACTAAATCAATGCATTCAGCCACTTCATTCCTGAAAAAGAGTTTTGTGCATTTCTGAACACATCAGTGATGTTTGTTTTAAATTACATCGTTCTATTTTGCCAGACAGATCCATTGAACTTTACTCTAGATTGAGATTCTTTGTGTGTCTGTTAAGATTGCTCCTGTTTCACCTTTGGGATGTCCTAAACCATTAAAAACATTATTTAATACATTTATACTTGGGTTTTTTTTGTGCCCAAGATACTTTTTTGTCATTGCTGTGTTTTGCAATGACTTTAGGGAAAAAAAGTACTGATTCTTTTAAAGCAAAATGATAGGACAGTTGTAGATAAAACTTTCTTTTGCTTTTTATATTTTTTCTAGTTTAATAAACTCTAATTCCACAGACCATAGAGTATCCAAAGTATCCAAATATTTAAAATAGCCAAAAATACCTAAATATCAAAATATCCCTAATCTTAAGTATCCAAAATATCCATGTGTGCAAATATCCAAATACTATTTTAAAATACCCAAGTACCAAAAATGCCCAGGTATTATTTAAAGGTTCAATTGATGAAAGAATACCAAATAATTTTGTGAGTTTTCTCTGGCAGAATAGGATAATGAAGGAGAAAACATGTGGGCATGTAGCACTAGGACAAAGGGCAATGGTTTTAAACTAGAGAAGAGTAGTTTTATATTGGACATTAGAAATAAGTTCTGTACAATGAGGATGGTGGAACACTGGAACAGGTTGTGCAGGGAGGTGGTGGAGCCCCCATCCCTGGAGACATTCAAGATCAGGTGTGATAGGTCTCTGAGCAACCTGATATAGCTGGGGATGTGCCTGCTTATTGCAGGGGGTTGGATTAGATGGCCCATAAAGGCCCTTTCCAACCCAGTACCTTCTCTTATTCTATGATTTGCATTATTTTGTGTCAGTTGTAACGTCACCTAGATGAAGCTAACCTGTATATTTGCCTGTAGCCAGAAGATTTGGATCCCTTCCAAGAGGCACTTGAAGAAAGAAGGTATCCTGGTGAAGTTACAATCCCAAGCCCCAAACCCAAATACCCTCAATGCAAAGAGAGCAAAAAGGATTTAATAACGTAAGCATAATGTGAGGTGAAATTATTTTTCTCCTTTTAACCTTCTCTCTCTTTGTCTTTTTTTAAACAAATGAGTACATATACGCCTTGCAGTATGAGCATGCAACATTTGCAGCATATAAATGTTTCGAACTGCCAGTTAAGTAAAGTGATAAGCTAATGTGTATTTGCTTGTTCTTAATGATGCTATATTGTATTGAGCCATTTTCATTTAAACCTGTTCATTTTGCAGCTTTTCGATTAGGATGCTTAAAAACCCCTTGCAGTCATTGCAGCTAAACTGGAAACAATGAAACTTTTAAAAGCCTATTTTTTTTAAACATACTTACTATTTTGGCTGTTTTTGTTTTTGTTTGGTGGCAGATGTCCAACACCAGGGTGTGATGGGAGTGGTCATGTGACTGGTAATTACGCCTCACATAGAAGGTGTGACTTCATTTTTTTCATGGTGGATTCTGTCTTTTCAATTTATTGTTTTCAGCTTACCTCAACAATGCTGTCAAAGTAAAACGTTGAACTATGTGTTAACCCTTTGAGTAATATCTGTTGATCTTAAAAGCATGCTAATTTGTGTGTTGTATAAACGTCTTTTATTTTTAAATAGATTACTAAAATTTCCAAAGTATCTTTAAGCATTTAAGTAGTTAACCCAGGAATCTGAAATACTTTTTTTGTTACATTTTCCTAGTTCTTAGTGAAACAAACAAACAAACAAGAACATTTGCAGTTTGTAATTTTGCAAGTAATGGTGATAACTAAATATATTCAGAGGGTTAACTATATTACAGAATTCAATATTACAGCACTTGCCCCATCGCTTTTCTGCATTACAAACTTTTACATTTTAATTTTTATGTTGTGTTTGTTTGGGATTGTTCAGTTAATGAGAAGATTAACTTACTTCTATATCCTGCCATGTCTTACAGTTTATCTGGCTGTCCCTTGGCTGACAAAAGCATTCGAAGTATGCTGGCCACAAGCTCACAAGAACTCAAGTAAGATATAAAGAACAAATATTTTCTTTGTAAACACTTATTTGACTGCAAATTGTGTATATTTGTATCAGAAATTAGAAACACTGTCTGGAGAGCTGCTGCAGAAGAATACGGTCCTTTTTGGAACGTGCATTGAAGTCACTAGAAATTCCCATGTAGGCTGGCTTTATACATAAGTCTGCTGAGATAGTTTTCCTTTACATGTGTTTGTTAGATTCAAAAGTCAGAACTGTTGGAATCTCATCTAAATATTTGAATTCCTGTTCCATTTTTCTTTTTGCCTGAACGTTTGAGTTTGCTAGTTAGAACAGAAAATTCTCATGCGATTAGACTGATGAAATACTTGTGATTGCACAACTAGTCAAGTGCTGGAGTTTCTCAGACATAAATTAGAGGGGAAGCAATTTGTTTTTCCCTAGTACTTGCATATTTTTCCCCAGGTTTGTATCACTGTTAACAACGTAATGCATTTTTTTCATTTGACTGTGGTTTTTAGTGTTTCCTTAGTTATTGTTCTGCTTAAAATGCATTCTTTACAATTCCTTTCAGTTCTTTAGAGTGACAATTGTGAGCAGTGAAAGTTAGAGAGTGGTGAGACTTAGCTTTGATCTGTCTTTCTGCACCATATGCTCAACTGCAGCTCTTTACATAGAGGAACTACAGCATTTTGCTAGTGATATGATATAGTGGTGCTCCTGATTTGGTACTGTTGTTTAACATGGAAGAATACTCACAAGTAACAAGGAAAGATTGAGTAGGGAAAGAATGAATGGATAGTTTATGCCGCTATGCTTAGCAGCTTTCTGTCTTTACATACATGAGTGCCTTAAACAGCATTGCCTGAGTTGAGTACATTCCACAAACCTTGATGTAAAGCATAGGAAGGACAATAAAGCAAGCATTAGTAAGCTACCGAGGTAAGATTGCTCTCTAGTCTTAGCTACTCGAGTCACTAGATGCCAGCAATACAATGAAATTTACACCCAATTGAAAATAACATTTTGAAACCATCAGTTCAGATTGTGCTGGTATATGCTGCTAGAAAGCTGTGTGATATGCAAGGGGAAGGAATATATGTGATACTGGGGAAACATGTAAGTACAAGCAGAGTAAGATGTGAACATGTACCCCCAGAGAAACTCGGGTTTGGACCTAGATTTTTGATTGTGGTGAATTGAGGAAACTTAATCTCATAAGCAAATGCAGATAAGACTCTTGAGGCAGCATGAATGGTACTTTAAGCATATACTTTGCTGCTCTTAGCCTTTATAAAGTTTCCACTTAAACCTGAGATCCCACTCCTGTCTCACAGTATCACAGTATTACCAAGGCTGGAAGAGACCTCATAGATCATCAAGTCCAACCCATGGCAGTTTTGGATAGAGAGAATTTTAGATTTGCTTAAGCCAACTTAACTCATATTTAAAGTTACATTTTTAGGCCTAGAATTAATTATTTACATAGCATTTAGGCTAAAGTCTTTACTTATCAGTTATTGTAATAAGCTCTGTTGAAGTGAATTCAGAAGTTAGGAAATGTTAAAATTTTAAGCAGGCAAACTTAGTTCTGTTTTGCACTTTCATTTTGCAAGGCAGTCCTTCACTTTCTGATAATACATGTTTGTGTAGGATAGCAGAGTAATTTGTTGCACATGGCAGACAGTAACCACTGCATAAGCAACTAATGAATTTCTTCTGTTTTCTTCATTATCCCATGTGTGGCCCTGTCTGTCATTCACTGTACTTCTCTCAAAATGTACTCTCAATATACAGCTACTAATTCACCCACACATTTATCACCACCACTGCATCTGAGTATTTCCAAATTAATTTACCTTGGTTATAAAGGAATTAATTTATTTTCACCTGCAGTTATACTCTGAAATAAGTCAGGCTTGGTATTATCCCCATTTTAAAGCCAGAAAACTTGGTCATATTATTTTGATTGCTCAGTTTGAGACTTCTGGGGGTCGATTTCTCAGAGTCCTTCATACTGTAGAGAAGTGTGTATGTTCAAAGCCATGTACCCATTGAATTTGTTTGGAGATGTGGGAGTGCAGCAGTTGTATGTGATGAGTGACTGACCCTTTGCGAAAATGGATAAACTCTACCAAAATCATAGGACATAGTCTGTTGTTCCAGAATAGTCATGGGACTATCCTTTCCCCTCGTTTGAAACTCTGGTCAGTCCCAGCTTCCACTCATTCCATACATTCTGTCCTATTCTCCTTCATCATTTATTCCTCCATTGCTCTGTTTCTCAAACTCCCTGTCTAATCAGCCCATCTCCTGCCTTCATCACATTTGTATTTTGATTGTTCTCTATCTCTACATCCGGATGAAGTTGGTACAGAGAGAGAAATAAAGCTTCCTCACTTTTCTCACATACATTTGAAAGCAGGGAAGCAGGAGTCCTATGGATGGCAGCATTCTTTATACAGCTCTCATTTATGCTCTTGTTCTCTGCCTAAGATGGAAGAAGATGTGATCATCTAAATGATAATATGTATGCACAAACCAGCTAAGCCAAAGCTACACAAGTGATTTTCATGTGGGAATTTTTAAACTGTGAAATACTTCATTTACATCTGTTATATTTCTGTGTGCAAGGTCTTGCTTTTAAAAAGAGCAAGCTGAAAAGAAGCAGAAATTCCACAATGTGGAATAATACTGGATTTCTGACAGGCCACCAGTCAGCATGTGAACTTTTAATATCCGCTGTATAGGCCACCTGAACTACTGTGGTAGCAAACAGCAGTAGAAGGTATAATGCTCTGCGTGGACTGACACCAGGGGTAGGTGAGGAATGTTGCTGGTGTGTTTCATACATATTTGCTGCCAGTGGAAGAGAAGTGAGAGTCAGTAACCTTGGCTCCTGCCCCAAGCTGTAGAGAAAAATGCATACATGTTCTTTTGCCTATATCCCAAGCCAAGATGCCTTCTGTCCTGTTCCTACCAATCTGTACGGTTATCTCTTCTTCATCTTGTTCTAGTTTTCAATCTACTTGTTTCCAGTCATCCATAAAGATTTCAACCTCTGTAAGGTTTCTGGCATATACTTCTTTAATATGTGGGATACAGAGTATAATTGATAGTGCGGTAGAAGAATTGGTAGTGCAACATAAAGATGGTATTTCTGAACTGGAAAGTTTGGAAGGACTTGATATATCTCTTGCTTTTCCAGGCATAGTTTATACAACAAATATCAAGTATGTGCTGGTAAAGCTTTTATATCACATTTCATCAATCCATGATCATCTTGTGTGCATTGTAAAACACACACAAGTTACACATAATGCAGCTTCCTAACTGGAATTTTCCTGACATACAGATTCTTTATAATCCTCAACTAAACTATAAAATAGCAGACACTTCAAAGAATACTAATAAAGTATTGTTTATTAGTATTTAACTTTTAATATTAACCTTTCAGATAATATTCCTAATCCAAATAATAAGAAAAGCCAAAAAGGTTAGAGAAAAGCTTATTTTGCTAAGAGCTATTCTCACTGTATTGTCTTTTGGTAGTTGTGGGTCCACAGAATCATAGAATTATGGAATAGTTTTAGTTGGGAAAGATCTTTAAGATCAAGTCCAACCATTACCTCACTCTACCACATTTGCTGCTAAAGCATGTCACTCAGCACCATATATCTGTTCCTTTTAAACACCTCTGGAGATGGGGATTTAACCACCTCCCTGGGGAGCCTATTCCAGGCTTTGAGAGCCTTTTCATTGAAGAAGTTTCTTATAATATTCAACCTAAATCTCCCCTGGTACAACCTGAAGCCATTTCCTGTCATCCTTTTACTGGTAGCTAGTGAGAAGAGACCAATAGCCATTTCTCTCCAACTTCCTTTCAAGGAGTTGTGAAGAGCAAGAAGGTCTCCTCTCACCCTCCTTTTCTCCAGACTAAACAACCCCAGCTCCCAGACTCTCCTCACAAGACCTGTTCCCCAGATTTCATCACTCACATTTCCTGGCTTCCAGTATAGTAATGTTGCAGCTTTCAATTAATTTTTTCTAGAGTCAGCATATTATTTCTTGCCACTTACATTTCTCTTCTACAAGGCTTCTTGCTTATATTAATGTGCAGATTGTATGATCTTCCACTTTTCCCAAAGCACAGGTGGAAAACTGAGTCTTTGTGCACAGCCACAGTCTATCAGTAGACCAAAGCAGAGTCACACAGCCTGGTCAATGATCTCCCAAACCCAGGAAAAAATCTTCAGCTTTAATTCTCAGTTACCGCTGCTGGCACAAAAATAGAGGTCAGCAGCTTTAAGGGGCTCTGAAGAAATTAATATCTGGCAAGAATCCAAGCTTTTCCAGCATTAGGATTTTGGTTATAGTACTTGTGAAACTCATCTAAATTTTCAAAGATCTAGGGACACTTTATTTATGAGTAAACTTAACTGTGATGAGAATGCGATTAACAGCCTACCCAGTGACAGCTACCAACAATAAAATACTCATATGTTAAATCCATTTTAATCTTCCTTGGGGGCTTTTTCTTGTCAATTTTCTTTATTTACTCCTTATCATAGGAGATTTTTCCAACAGTTACATTTACTTCAAACCTCTAATCCCATTGTAGAATTATAAATACTACATAAAAAGCAACAATTTGAAGCACTGTAAATCTTATTCAAAATTAAAATAAAACAAAACTATAATTAATTGCTCTTTTTAAAAGGGCACATTTTGATTAGTAGTCAATCAATCCTAGACAAAATGCAGCATAATCACTGAGAATATTTCTACTTAATGTACTGTCAACACGATAACTAAGGAACCTGGGTACCAGAGGCTCCCAGCAAATGACAAACTCAGTTCTACTTAGTGCCACTTTGATGTAAAAATGATCATTGTGTTTCAAAGACTGTAGGTAACTGTTAGCTTGGTCTGCAGTGGAACTGTCTGTCAAATTGTCAACACGTATCCTTGTTCCTTTGGGTCAGTTTGCTGCTGGAAAATCCTGATAGTGTTTATAATAAAGAATCTAAAATTCAGAAAGATTTGCAGGTCAAACAGGTGCCTCCAAGTTTGGATGCTTATCTCATATGGTGCTAATATGCCCAGTCCTTTAGTCCTAAAGTACCTGTGTCTCTACGTAGATTTTGCACATCCTTGTTTTCCACAGTGGACATCTTTGGGTAGTCTACTATGGAGTACATTTAAAGGGAGGAGTACAGTCTCATTTTCCTCTCTACAATGAAGCCTGAGAGCTTTTCTTTTACACATCTCTTCTTTTAACTCAAATTGAGAAGCTTGGTCTATTTTTGCATATTTTCCACACTGAAGAGTTGGAATTTCTGTGCCACCTTCTTCTTTCTGTGTCACTCTGCCCTAATTTCCGCATTCTTGGTGGTCACCTTCTACTTTCCCTTTTATCTTTGTCTCCCTGTTGTCAGATGTGTCATTTCTAACAGTGTCTTCTATTCAGTTCTTATGGAAAAGTCAGTATTACCAAAGCGCTCCCTATTAACCATACCTCCTTTAGAAGGTCAACTCCATGCAGTGCATTATTTTCTTGATAGATAGGAAATCCTTATGTTATACTTTTAGGGAAATTCTTCCATGTTCATATAATGTCTAATACTCACTTTTCATTGGTATAATTTTACTGCAGTTTGGTCAGCAAATTGGAAGAATGAAATGAAGAAAGTTGCTATTTTTATTCTGATGGATATATAAAATAAAATAAAATAGTATGGGGGAAAAATAGCATTTTCTTCCTCACTTTAGTCATCTGTCAAAAAAATAAGCCTACTCCAAATGCAGAATTAAAATGAAGAAAGGAAAATTAATAGGATGTATCAGTAAAACACCACAGAAGTAGTCCTTCTTTTTCGGATATATAGCCAGATTATTCTCAGGGATTGATTGGTACCTATATTCTTTAGCTTTTGATACATCTCCCAATGTACACTCACTTTTTCAATACTCAAACCAGTTATTTCTGTAGAGATCTGTTTAGCTGCTGAAGTGATTTCTCCACCTACATTTTGTGTTTGCCATTTGAGGTGTTTCTGATGTTCGGTATCTGGATGTACATTTGTTGCTTCATCTGCACAGGAGTATTATCCTTTACCCTGCCTTGCCTTCCCTTTCCTTGCCACGTGTTGGCTTACCTCCCCTTTACTTGCCTTCCCTATTCTTACTGAGATCACATCTGTACTCCTCTACATTATACAGTTTTCACTCACTGATTCTCTTATAAAATTACTCTCTGTTACAAAAGGAATAACCATTTCCATTCTTATTATCACTTTTTTTTTTACCCCTGTTGTTTGTCCTCTTTTTTTTTTTTGTTTTTCTCTCTCTTTTTTTCCCTCCTTTTCCTACATGGAAAACTTACTAGAATTTGTCATTGCAGTTGTTCTTCCATACTGAGGTTGTTGAGTCTAGTAAGTAATCTTGTGTTACAATTAAATATTCCTTTGATGCTAAGTATGTATCCTTTGAATCTACAGATGCTTTTTTAAAGTTCCTTGATGTTTTAGGTAACTTATTTACAAAATGTGATTGCAAGGACCAGGGATGATGTATTTGGAGTAATGTTAAAAATTACTAGAGTGAGTCATTTGTAAACTGTACTGCATTATTAACATACCTGCAATGTTATGGTGAAACAAACTGCGGGCTTTAATGTAATATTAAACTGAAAGTTAGTGTGCAAGTCTAATTTAAATTATTAAAAACAAAACCAGGGAACATAGATCCCCAATAGTAGTTCACCTATAAGGAACCTTTCCTGTTTGGTTCAACTAGATCCTTGGGCCAAGTGAAATCAGGAATCTCATGTGGTTTCAGTGGGTTTTTTTTGCATTTTTGTTTCCTGTATTTATTGCAGATTTCCACTTGGATACCTTATCTTTGATGGCAGCATGCATGCCTGGCCAGAACAGAACACCTTGGGCTCTGTTCCTGCACTTCTCAATACTCAAATGGGCACTGTAGGTTATACCTAGCATTTCCAACCTCATGTTGTGTGGTGTTATGATAATGTCCTTTGTATAGAAACCCATCATCTGCAGCAACCTCATCTCTGTAGTCGCAATAAGTTTTACATATGGAAGTGACTGGGCTTTTTTCTATTAGAATAACTCATTTGGACTCTGGTAAGGTTGAGTCATCCCATTTTTCTCACTTAAGTTTGTCAACTTTTGTCTCCAAAATGGAAAACACTTGAGTTCTGTTTACCTAAGACCCTTTATCATTGTTTTCATTACTAAGACTAGTCATAAAAGCATGTTCTCTCTAAAAAGCTCCTTAAAAGTCATCTGCATATCAGTACCAACCTCTGATGCTGTGAACTGTTCCATGCAGGCATGAAACTGTTTGCATGAAGCACCTTGCAGAATCAGGGCCTTAGTTAATTTGCAATACCATGAAATGCTCTGAAATCAGGGGCTTCATTTGCATAGTGGCTTTTACAATACCCTTATAATTTATGGTCTCTCTCTGTATGTACTGAATTATGTAAAACAAACTAGATTGTGAGCTGTACTTGTTTTAGTGTTTGGATTTTAAGTGGCAGTATTAAAAGCCATTTGCCAGTTAGCTATCACCTGAAAGAGTCACAATGCAGATACATGTTCACCAAATTAGAGTTTTTTTCCAAAACAAACTGTGTGACTCAGAAGTCCAAACTTTGTTTTCAGAAGGAATCTAAGTACTGAGTATCCACATCCTTGCAACTTCTATACGCCTAACTTTGAAAGTAGAATTCAGTGTCTGCAAAAACAACTCAGGCCATTTGGAAGATACAGCCCTTAGCTCCTGAAGTCTTCACCAATCACCAAATATCTCAGTCTCAAGTTTTATTTGACAGTTCATTTTAATTTTCAAAACTTTCCTTGTGAGTCATTCCAGTGCCATTCTGTGCAGTCCCTAAGAAGCTATTCTGAGAGAATCAATGAATTTGCTTAGTTATGTTAACATGCCCAATGAATCTCACTAAGACCTTGTCTTGAAGTCTTTCCATTTGTACAGTTGCCTCTGCCTTCCTTCAATTTGGTCATACTTCCTTGTCATTGAATGTATTCTACTTAATCTCATTCAGCCTGGCATTTACTCATATTCAAGGGTCTTTTCTTTGGCACAATTTGGTTGTTGTGCGAACTCCCATTGTGATGTTGATCATTTTTGCTTCAAATCAAAAGATCATAACCAACTGCTCATTCCATCCAGATCTACAAAGATCTGCAACATGATGCTGTGGTATATCCCAAGTGCTGAGGCAATCCCCATGGGAAGTTGCATAAAGTATGCAGTTGCTAAAAGGGAAATGAAAAGTGCAGTCTTTTGCACTTTCTCTGTTTGGTCAGACTCGCAAAAACCCCTTGAAATATACCCCAAAATAAAAGTTACATCACTTGAAGTCTTAAATATGATTGTCTGGATCCTCAGTTGGTGTAAATTAGCATGGCTCCATTGCCTTCAGTGGAGTTATGCCAAGATACAGCAGTGATGATCTGGGCCGATGCCCTCAGCCGCTGTCTTGGGTTAGCATTCATGTTTGATTGCCTTCTTTTTATCTTTTGAAGTTATAAAATCCCTTGCATTGTTTGGTTTCTCAAACTGACCAATTTCTAACTTGATTACTTGGTGTCTCTATCTGCACAGTAACATCTGACTTTGACATGAAGTTAAACTTACCCCTTTATTTTTAAAGTGCTATTGGGACTTTATGTGGCACACGTTTTTTGCGACACTGTAGTACCTATATGGATGTTTTTATATCTCTAAACTACCCCATATGCCTCATAAACACCCCATTGTAATCTTTTAAGATATTTTTTGTATTCCTAGTAAGTGGAATTTACATTTGCTCATCTGCATGTAAAAACCGCTCTCTTCCCTAATACACACAGTATGTCCACTGCTTCAAAGTTTGCTGATTTCTCTCCTTTCACAGATAACGACACTGTACTCTTTCAGCATGGGCTCATTTGATGTACACTGTGTGAAACAGCCTTAGATTTTGAGGAGTACTTTAACACTGGCCATCATTAATTATTTTTGTATGCTTGACTCTGCTTCCACTGCACTCAGCTCCAGCAGTATCTTCTCTGTAATAAACAAGAGGCAAAGGAGGACTGCAGTATAAGGACATTATTGTTGTTGTTTAAAAAAAATAAATACAAGACAGACCCTTGAAAAAAGTTAAATCTAAACATTTAAGATGCTATTTTCAGAATTGTATTATTTACAAAGTTTCATTAAAATTATCAGTTGTAGCTGAGTGATATTTAAAATGCCATCTTCAGGCTTCAAAGTTAACAGCACACTGAGGACAGAATCTGGTTTCCAAATTTTCAAACTGCAAATAAATGAAAATGCCATTATAAAGCATCTGAACAGCTTTAAAGAACTAGACATAAAATTTATTCAAAAGAGGTTACATACTGGAGCACTTTTTATCAAGTAAGAGAGGAATCAAATCTTAAGGATGCCGTTTATGAGGAAACCAAGACATAGCCTTTTCTTTCGTTTTATTTTAACTTTCCTTTCCTCCTCCTTTTTTTGTTATATATATGTAAAGAATTTTTTTTTTCAAGCCAGTCAGTCTGGCACCTTTCTTGAATATTCTTAATGATCTAAATCTATAATTTAGCCATGAGGTAGACATATAAACAGTGAATGATCTGGGTTGGAAGGGACATCTGGAGGTCATCTAGTCCAACCCCTCTGTAATCAGCAGGGCCACCCCCAACTCGAATGGGCTGCTCAGAGCCCCATCAAGCCTGACCTTGAATGTCTTCATGGATGGGGCCTCCACTGCCTCTGAGGGCAACCTGCTCCAGATAATAGATATAAAAATGAAAAAAAGTCTTGATCATCTCTGCAAATATTTATCTATTTTTCTGTTAAATACCAGAGTTATTCTTCAGAAGGGAGTGAATTCAATATCTGATGTTTTAACTGCTCTGCATTTCACAAATGAGTTTTGATTTTAAAGCTGTAAATATTTGGTATGCTGGACACTGCAGAGATAAATCACTGTGTTTGTTCCCTATGAGTAAGAGTTATGAACAAATTCTGTACAAAAACCCCAGGGAAATCATAAAAATTAATATGTACAGAATTTGAATCATTAAAAAAGAAAAAAAAAAAAGATGAATTATGAGTTTCTCCTCAAGGCTTCTCCAGGAACCATTGTAGGTGATGATTTGTTTTCCTCTGATGCCCTAATCAAGAAACATCTGTCAGGAAAGTGTAAGTATGTTCCATGAGTATAGGTGTAATGGAGGAGGGTCAAGGGCCTTCTTGTTGAGTAACACCCAGTTCTCCCATTGTGACTTCAGGGTGAAGAAGCTGAAACAATAGAATGAAGTTGTTGGGGTTTTTTTTCTATTTTATCATTTTAAGCCAGAAAAGGTTTAATCCTTAATACTCCCATTCACAGAAAAAGACTTTCAATGGTTTTAAGTCTTTCCTGAAACCTGATCCAAAGTACTCTTAAGCCAACGGAAAACTTCCAACCATCTCTCGCTGTTTTGGGGTGTGACATCTTGTCCTGTAGCTGTGAAAAGCTTTTCCTGAGTAGCATGTTTTTAGATATTACAAAGCCAAATTCCAGGCATAACTCTTTGAGCAGAATTTTCACTCTACACTTCAGGTTGATACTGTCATAGACAGAGCTCTGTCCTCACTTATTTTAGAAGAAAAACACTTTTTTTTTTTTTTTTAGCTAGTCAGTAAGAAAGTTCTTACCTTTTGTTAATACAATAGACCCCTATAAATTAAAAATAAGTAACATTTAATGCATATGTATGCAAAACCTGTGTCCAGAACACAATGTTTTAACCGTAGTTATCCCGATTTTAATTCAATATTTTCAAATTTTGGTATTAATGCATAAATGTTACTGATTCACACATGAGAAATAAGTGCAGATGTCAGCACCATGTATCTCCCAGTATTTTGCAAAAATTCTTGTTGATGTGCTACAGACAAAATATTTTTGGGGTCTTCATATAAAAACTTACATAATCAAGAATGATCTCAGAAATAATTTTGTTCTATTTTAACGTTTAAGAAACATAATTACAAGGCAGTGGGATTGTCTTTAAAATTAAAAAACACACCTTTTTTTTTTTTTCTGTCTATGTCAATTATTTCCATTAAAAGACAAAGTAAATGTAATGAATTAAGATATTTATCCTAAGGGTATTTTTTTTCTTATAAATTTCCCTCATCATAAAATAAAAGGGAAAATGGCGGTTTCTAAAGACACTGCCTCCTACCTACAACAGTGAGTAGTGGAAAGTGGCAACCTTTGTGTAAGATGTAGCTTGCTGGGTAACCTGTTTCACAGTCTTTCATCTGACCATACCAAGGTCATAGAATGGCTTGGGTTGGAAGGAACCTTGAAGTTCTAACACTTCTGTCATGGGCAGGGACANGCCCAGGGAGGTGGTGGAGTCACCATCCCTGGGGGTGTTCAGGAAAAGACTGGATGAGAAACTTAGTGCCATGGTCTAGTTGACTGGATAGAGCTGGGTGCTAGGTTGGACTGGATGATCTTGGAGGTCTCTTCCAACCTGATTGATTCTATTCTATTCTATTCTATTCTATTCTATTCTACTACTACACCAGGTTGCTCAAGGTCCAATCCAACCTGGCTTTGAACACTTCCAGTCTTAAAGCCTCCACAACTTCTCTGTGCAACCTGTTCTAGTGCCTCACCATCCTCACATGAAGAATTTCATTGTAATGTCGAATCTAAATCTGACTTCTTTAATTTTGAAGCTGTTGCCCCTCATCCTCTTGCTACATGCCTTTATAAAAAGTCCCTCCCTGGCTCTCCTGTAGGCCCCTTTCAAATGGAAGGGTGCTATATGTCTCCTTGGAATCTTCTCTTCTTCAGGCTGAATAACCCCACCTCTCCCAGACTGCTTTTATGGGAGAGGTGCTCCAGTCCTCCTCCAGACTTGCTGCAACATTTCCATATCCTTTTTTTATTAGGGGCTCAAGAGCTAGACACTGTGCTCCAAATGAGGTTTCACAAGAGTGCAGATCCCCTCCTTCACCTGCTGGTCACTTTTCTTTAGATGCAGCCCAGGACATGATTAGCTTTCTGGGCTACAGGTGTACACTGCCAGCTCATGCTGAGCTTCTCATCAACCAGCATGCCCAAGTCCTTCTTCTCAGGACTGTGATTCTGTGTTTTTTATCCATTCTCCACCCAGCTTGTCTTTGTGCTTGGGATTGCTCTGACCCAGATGAAGGACCTTGCACTTGGCTTTGTTGAACTCCAAGAGGCTAGAACTAGCCCAACTGTCGAGCCTGTCCTGGTCTCTCTATATGCCATCCCTTTCCTCCAGTGTATCAACTGCACCACACAGCTGGTGTTGTCAGCAAACTTGTGGAAGGTGCCTTGATCCTGCTGCTCGTGTCTCTAACAAAGATGTTAAACATCACTGGTCCCAGTACTAACCCCTAAGGAACATTATTCTTCTCTTGACATAAGCCATTGACCATTACTCTTTAAGTGCAATCATCAGGCCAATTTCTTATCAGCCAAGTGTTCCAGCTGTGAAATCCATGTCATTCCAGATGCTATGTTCATCTTCAAATTAGTTGTTTTCCTATGGCTGAGTGGATGCTGAGAGGAATTCTGCCTATCCCTTAGGTGTTCTTCTGCTTTGATGTTATGTGTAGCTGAAAATCACAGTCTCTGAGCTCATCAAACCAGAGAATGTGTATCTCAATTATGTTCCTGCCCCGTGTATAATTCTCTGAAATCATTGTCGGGGGCAGTTAATTAGCAAGAATGTTTTTGAGGATAGAATTTTTTGACAAATATTTTGTCAGAGGTTGAACAGAAGTTTTAAACTTTTACTCTGAAAATAGAAACCAGCCTGCAAAAAGGAAAATCAGTGTTTGCATGAGGTCTGTAGCAGTGCTAACCGAGTGATCTAGAAGTCAGAATAAGGAGAAGTAAATAATGTTCTGGGCTAATTGGCACACAAGCACAACAAGTGATTTAGGGAAAAAAGTGTATTGGTTAAAAAAAAACAACAGGAGACAAAAAGACAATAGAGAAATGATCCTGCCCTTGTACTCAGCATTGGTGAGGCCACACATCAAATACTGAGCTTAATTTTCGGCTTCTCACTACAAGGGCGTTGTGTTGCTGGAGCATGTCCCAAAGAAGGTCAATGAGGATTGGGAAGGGTCTGGAGAACTGAGTGAGGGAACTGGGGTTGTTTAGTCTGGAGAAGACTGAGGGCACCTTCTCATGCTCTACAGCTACCTGAAAGGAGTATAGTGAGGTTTGTGTTATTTTCTCCTCCCCCCAGGAAACTAGCAATAAAACAAGAAGAAATGGCCTGAAATTGTGCCAGGGGAGGTTTTGGTTGCATACCAGGAAAAAATTCTTTACTGAAAGGGTGGTTGGAAATTACAACAGTTTACCCAAAGAGGTGGTGGACTCACCATCCCTGGAGGTGTTAAAAAACAAAAGGGTAGCTGTGGAACTTCAGGACATGGTTTAGTGTTTGGACTCAGTGATCTTAGAGGTCTTTTCCAACCTTAGAAATTCTATGAAACCTGTTTTGTTATCAAAATCATGCAAGGCAAAGTTGTCAGCCATTCACTCAAGGCTGCTTTTCAAATTCTGACATGTGTAAGAGCTTGGAGCCATAAGGGATAACAGAGCATGAGCACTTTCCCTCTCTGCCTGCATTTCCAACGGTGAGCAAAGTGTTTTGTGTGAGCAGTCTCACCGTGCCATTGTGCTGCACAGCCATTTATCGCCCTCTATAGCCTCTGGCCTCTCCAGCACTCTGCACAGCCGTTTAGGAAACGATTCCTGCGGCTATTAGACAGTGAAGGTAAAGTGGCTCTTTCATGAGATGTTTACGATATGAACCAAGCTTGCACTATCTAATCTTGTGGGAGTTGCAGAAATTGTCCAAAAGCGTGGGCTTTCTGCCTTTGTTCACTTTAAGGAGAAAGTAAGGAGGGCCAAAGGGAAAAAAGACACCGAGGCATATCCCATGATGATAAAAAGCACAATTCATTTTCAAGAGCTTGACTTAATGATACCCTGGAACATTCTGCTGAAGCTGGAATTATTGCTTAAGTGCTGTTCAATACAGTCTTGGATTCCAGCACAAGAAGGAATAGTTTACCTTGGAAAGGTTTTAATGGTCTTATTGGAGCTTCCTGCCCTCGCCAAAGGGATGTCTCCTTTGTTCACATAATGTGCTAACTGCCTCATGCAATCTGACAGGTTTGGGTGAAATAGCACCAATTTCAGGTTATTGAATACCATACTAAAAGCTCAGTTATTTTTTACACTACTACCCATACAGCTGCAACATCCTTTCAGGAGAGGGAAGAAAAGCAGAAGCAGAGGCAGACGGTTGCTCAGACTAGAAACTGGGAGTTTTATTTCAGGCACATCCTCCCTCTGACTGATCAGGACATTTGGTGTGATCCACTTGATCTACCTCACTGAGAATTTCTAAGCGTGCATTACTTCTGCAAAATGGACTTCAAGGCCATCATTGTCAATTGTTGAGAAGAAAATCTACAAATACAAAGAATACATAATATTCTGAATATATACAACTATACAAAGGAGTTGGCTGACGTTTGAACTTGAACTATCAAGAAAGCATCAAAATCGAGTACAATAATAGGGCTTAGTCTTGCTGGGAATAATAGAATCATAGAATCCTTAAGGTTGAGAAGACCTCTAAGCTAATCATGTCCGTTCATCAACCAAACACCACCACACCCACTAAACCATGTCCAAAAGTGCCATGTTTACACAGACTTTGAACACCTCCAGGGATGCTGACTCCACCACCACCTCTCTAGGCAGTCTATTCCAGTGCCTGGCCACTGTCTCAGTAAAGATTTTTTTTTTTCTAATATTTAATGTAAACCTCCCTGACACAACTTGAGGATATTTGCTCTTGTCCTATTGCTAGTTACTAGGGAGAAGAGACCAACAACTACCTCACTACAACCTCCTTTCAGGTAGTTACAGAGAGTGGTAAGGTCTCTACATGCATCTATCTGTACTGCAAATAGGAGGTCAAGCTGTATATTCTTTGATACAGCTTTTAAGATGTATTACAGAATAATAAGAACATGTAGGTAGGGCCCTCCAAATGTTAGCCTGTCTAAACTCCTGTTTAAATCAAGTAATTGGAGCAAGTTGCCCAGGACTTTGTTCTGCTAGGTTTTGAGTGTCTCTAAGGTTAAAAGTTCCCACAGCCTGTTCCAGTGTTTTACCAGCTTGATGGTAATTTTCCATTTATAATAAATTGGGCTTTCCCATGCTGAACCTTATCCCCAGTACCTCTTGTTCTTAGCTGTGCAGCACTGAGAAAACTTGCCCTCACCACAGCATCCGGTAAGGTATTTGCAGATAACATAGGTAAGGTATTTGCAGATAACATAGGTTTTCTTGCACTTTTCTTAATTCACTGGGTGGTGAATGGCTGAGAGCAGCCCTGAGGAAAAGGACCTGGGGGTCTGGGTTGACGAAAAGCTCAACATGAGCCAGCAGTGTGCACATGCAGCCCAGACAGCCAACCGTGTGCTGGGCTGCATCAAGAGAAGTGTGGCCAGCAGGGCAAGGGAGGTGATTCTCCCCCTTTGCTCTGCTCTCNGAGGTTGTGGATGCTTCCTCCCTGGAGGTGTTTAAAGCCAGGCTGGATGAGGCCTTGAGCAGCCTGCTCTAGTGGGAGGTGTCCCTGCCTATGGCAGGGGGTTGGAGCTGGATGATCCTTGAGGTCCCTTCCAACCTAAACCATTCTATGATTCTATGATTCTATGATTAATAAGAATGAGCTGAACATGCCAGCCCTCAGCTTTGTGCATCAAGTGTGCCAGCCCTTGTAACCATTCTGCAACACACTTTCCTAAGCGTTGCTTCCTCGGGACTGACTTATCTACCCACTGTCTACCACTGAGATTTCCTCAAGGCAGTAGGATGGCGTACTTGTATGGGTGGGCACAGCTCTGTAGTCATGCCTAACCTGTATGCCTTGCATACAGCTTCATGACTCAAACTAGGAGTTTTTTTTTAGCTTGAGTTTTAATTAAATCTTGCTTAACATTGATGGTTCAGCTGAATGGTGAGGTTATACCTAAAACTCACCGTCGACGGAACATGAGTCTCAAGTCAGTCACGCAAAGAATTAGAGCAAATCTGAGAAGTTTTCAAAAATCAGGCACACAGAAAATCAGTAACAGAATTTGATTTCCCTTCGCTGTGCTGTTCATTAGCCTTGTTAACTAGACCAGACTGCCTCTCCAGTCTGATATAATTCACGCTCAGTATTTTCACATTTCTTCACTTGGGCTTCTGACAAATGTTTTTAGGCCTAGAGGGAAAAAGCTGCTTGTTGTCATCAAATGAAAACGGAAGAATTTTACTCTCTTGCTGCTGACTCTTCACCTCCAAAACAGAAAGTATTCTCTCTGCTTTATCTGTCTGGGAAAGTGAAAGTCTTGAGAGTTCACTCCCTTTATCCAGCCTGTCCCTGTTATTGGATGGCACATGTTTTCAGCTAGGAACCCAAACAGCACAAATAGGTTTAAATGTCCATCCAGTACAGGAACCTCATGTTGCAACAGCACTTCTCAGGTCTGTGACAGGGCACAGTGCTGCACGTGGAACAAAACACACCAATCAGCCTTCAGATTCAAAGAGTCACCTGAACACTTTTTACACCAAACCATTATTTGGGGAAGTGAAGACTCAGGGAAGATCTTACAGGAGCCTTCCAATACCTTAAAAGGGCCTACAAGAAAGCCATCAAGGGACTTTTTACTAGGGTTTGTAGTGATAGGACGAGGGTGGCTTTACGCTGGAAGAGGGTAGATTTAAACTGAATATTAGGAAAAAATTCTTTACAATGAGGATAGTGAGACACTGCAACAGGTTGCCCAGGAAAGTTGTGTATGCCCCCTCCCTGAAAGTGTTCAAGGCTAGGTTGGACAGGGCCTTAGAATTATAGAGTGGTTTAGGTTGGAAGGGACCTCAAGGATCATCCAGCTCCAACCCCCTGCCATAGGCAGGGACACCTCCCACTAGAGCAGGTTGCTCAAGGCCTCATCCAGCCTGGCCTTAAACACCTCCGGGAGGGAAGCATCCACAACCTCCCTGGGCAACCCGTTCCAGTGTCTTACCACCCTCACTGTAGAGAACTTCCTCCTAACATCCAGTCTAAATCTCTAAATCTAAATCTCTAAATCTAAACCTTGAGCACCCTCTTCTAGTGGGAGGTGTCTATCCATACAGGTGTTTAGAACTAGGCTATCTTTAATGTACCCTCCAACCCAAACCATTCTATGATTTTATGATTATGTTTATCTCATATTACCTTTCTCAATGTGCACTGAAAATTGTTTTGTTTTGCTCTATTTGCTCTTTTGAAACAGGAATGTGAGAAACAAACTGTTAATAGTGAAAAAAAATCCAGACCATTATACTTTTTGCCATTTGAATTATACTAATGGCTTTGGGGTTGTTTGGGGTTTTGTTGGAGGTTTTTTGTTTAATTGCTTTGGGGTTTGGGGGTGTTTTTGCAAACTTCTTATCCTTCTTAGCCGTGTTGCCTGTGATATATTTCCTAAATAACTCAAAGTTGTTTACAATCCTGTTCATTTATGACTTTGCCGTAGTGCTGGGCTGAGAACTCTCATTAGAAGCAGGACTCACGCTTCTTTCTGAATCATATAGGTCTTGAAATATATTGTAGACTTAGTCTTTCATATCAATATTAGATATGATATTTTGAAGAGAAGATACAAATTGGACTTTCTTCATGCTCTTACTCTTTCCATTCTTCTCACTCAGCAGTTTTTTTCCTCCCTTACATTCTGTTTTCATGGAATCATAGAATGCACTGAGTTGGGACGGATCTCTAAAGGTCATCTAGTCCAACCCCCTACAGTATGCAGGGACATCTGCAAATAGATCAGGTTGCTTATAGCCCCCACCAGAATGACCCTGAATGTCTCCAGGGATGGGGCTCCCAGCACCTTCCTGGGCAACTTGTTCCATTTTTCTACCACCCTCATAGTAAAGAATATCTTTCTAATGTCCAATCTGAGTCTACCCTGCTCTAGTTGCTTAAAATCACTGCCTCTTGTCCTAGTGCTACATGTCTTTGTAAACAGTCCCTCTCCAACTCTCCTTTATGTCCCCTTCAGGTGCTGGAAGGCATCTCTAAGGTGTCTTCCCAAGAGATTAAGGCCACTTAATTTGTTTCCCCTTCCCTTAACAATCCTAGCTTGATAGCTTTCATCAGTATTTCCTGGGAAGATGTTGACTGGTTTGAGTATTCCAGATTTATAGATTTTGAAGTCCTAGCAAAACTGCAGGAAATTTATGGGGAGTAATGGATTCAAGGTTAAGCACAAGAGAAACAGCAACACAGATACAACAATTCAAAAATTATACTGTTGATAATTTTATGGTGTCCAAGGCAACTAGCAGCCTACTGACCATAATGTAGACCTCTTATCAGGGGAAAGGAGTGCATTTTCAAAAGTACTCAGGATTTGGACTATTTTCAAATCAATTTTCATAGAATCAGAGAATCATCTTGGTTGGAAAAGACCTTTAAGCTCATCCAGACCAACCATTATCTAACTGTACTCTTATTTTGTGGTAAGACTTCCATTTACATTATAAACAGAAAATTTAAGCCAGTTGCATGAGCTTTTGAAGACACTTTTTAAGGTGATGAATACTGAAATGCTGTACCTATGCTATTGTCTTTGAGTGCTTCTCTTGGACCTACATCCACAAGCAGGGAGGAAAAGAAATCATGTCACTGGCTGTTCTGCAGATCCTGACTGGATGAATCTTGCTGTGCAGGAGCTGAGTAGCAGATATTCCTGGGAGGCTCTGTGGTTCTTGTATTAATAGACCAACCAGAAATAGGACATTCTTCTTCTTCTAAAATTACTGACAAAAAGCCCATGTGGCTTGGTTATTTTCAAGCACAGGTTTGCAATGGTGTCCAAAGAAGGGGAACAAAGCTGGTGAAGGGCTAGAGAACATGTCTAGTGAGGAAACTGGGGTTGTTCAGTCTTGGAGAAGAGGAGACTGAGGAGAAACCTCATAGGTTCCTATAACTACCTAAAAGAAGGATGTAGTGAGGTGGGGATCAGTCTCTTCTCCCTAGTATCAAGTGATAGGACTTCAAGTGAAATGGCCTCAAATTGTGACAGGGGAGGTGTAGGTTGGATATTAAGAAAAATTGTTTTTAGTGGAAGACTGGTCAGGCCCAGGGAGGTGGCAGAGTTACCACTCTTAAAGATGTTTAAAAAATGGTGTAGAGGTGGCATTTCAGGACATGATTTAGTGGCCATGGTGGTATTAGGTTGATGGTTGGATTCGATGTTCCTAGAGGTCTTTTCTGACTGAAACAATTCTGTCACTCTATAATTTTATTAGGAGACTTGTGTGGCTTTGCTTGTAGTTTTAAGGTATGTTCTCTTAAGTCTGTCTTCTGCGTTTTTCTGTGTTCCTCCATCATTTTAGGTTATTCCTACACTATAAAAATGAATCTTTTCTTCAAAGGCTGGGGTGTTTGGAATGAACATTTGAATTTGCATATGCTGGAACTGATTCATCCCTGGTGCTAGGAAGAGCTTTCTGCTGCAGGGAGGGGATCTGCAGCTGGCCGGTGCTACCTCCAAGGCAGGCAATGCTGGCAGGAGGGAAAGTGTGGGCAAGGTGCCCAGGGAGAGAGCTGATTCACAGCTTCCCCCTGGCAGCTTCTGTGAATGGAGCACCCCCTCGGTAGTGCACAGAAGCTCTTTCACATTAGGCACACACCATGCCTTTGGCAGCTGGCATGTTAGGCGGTAGATGCTGGTGTGAGATGTGAGAACAGCGGGCAGCACGTCATGGCACTTGCTTCTGGGAAGCTGGGAAGCCCTGGCTGCTAGCAGAACAGGCAGCATGCAGAGGTGGTAACTGAAGGCACAAGAAATTTTTTTTCTACAGCAATATAATTAACTTAAACACATCGTGTGTATCTGTGCATTCGAGTGCACAGCAATATTTTAAATGCCAGCGTGATACATTTTAGCCTGCTCATAGGAAAATAGATTTCAGTGTAATTAAAAAACATATCATGTTCTTTCTCACCCACACACAGCTCAAAAAATGCAGGAATGCAATACAGATAATACCAGCAGCGAAGGAGAAGAGTATGCTGTCATACATCCACAGTTTAGAACCATTTAATTGCTAGGGATTTCTAGAGGCAAAAAGACAGGGACACAGCAATCTCTCAGCAGAGATAGAAGAGACTGAAGTGACTCCACAAGGCCTCTGAGCCAAAATTATTTTAGTCTCATGCCTGGACCAACTCCATTGTCCTGGCATCATTCCTTCATGGATAGAAAGACTGTACAGTGAAAGAGGTAATGACAAATCCTTCCATTCTGCACTTCCTTCCAGTGTCCAACTCCCTCTTCTCACGGTGCCTTCTGAGATGGCTCAGTAGTGCCCCACCAAGAGTGATCCTTGCCTGGATCCCCTGATCTCCTGCTCATTCCTGCTGGAACTGCACTGGATCCAATGCCAAAAAGCAACTAACAAGCTAAAAGATTTTTCTCAATTCACTGGTTTTGCCATTCCACCACAAAAGGCTTTGTTGGGGTTTTTTGTTGGTTTGTTGGTTTGGGTTTTTTTTAATTTGCTGGCTCTTCCTATTTCCTCAAATCACCTTCTTTGCTAGCTGCTGTGATTTGGCATTTTAAATTTTGCTGTCATTTCCACTGAGGACTGTTGTGGAGGTAGCATTCTGCTCTGTAAGAAATGTTAGCAGTATTTTACATATGAAAAAAAGCAATATTTAGCACTTTTGCTAAAACTAAACTTGTGTGATTAAATATTCTTTCTAGTTAGGCTGCATACAGGGAAATAATTAACATAGGAATCTAAATTTAACTTCTTTTATTACTTTTGGCTTACAATGCATTTTTATGAACCTTTGATATTCATGAGGTCTGCGTTCACATGCTTTTGTAAGTATATTTGTGAGGACTAGAACACAGGTTTAGCCTTGAATGCGATACCATAGACTGAAGATCCACTGAAATACTCATTATCCACATACCTGTCTCACAGAGTTTATGTTCCTTTTTGAACCAGTTGAAATGAGCCTCAAATGAGCTCTGAATGCAATGTTCAGAAGTGCCCAGTGCTAGCCTGGTTCTGTGCCTTTTGAAGCCAGTGATAAAGCTTATAGGGACTTCGGTGAAAATGAAAGAGTGCATGGTAGTTAAAATGACTCGTGTATTGACAACCAAGAACAACTATGTGGTTTCCCAACACACAATGTTTTCTTCACTGACACAAGGATGCAGTGTTTACCCACTCATCTCAGCAATGTGAGAGGACCACAAGCAAAGCAGACTAGAGGGAAGTTAAAATCAGCTGGGAGAAAAGGGTGATGAAAGAAGAGTTAATGTATAGAGACAATACAGAGGATGAAAGAAGAAAGAACTGTCAACTTCAAAGTTGTTAGAGACTATGAAAGGAGGAAAGGATGAGGGAGAAACAGAGTGAAGACATCAACCAAAGGGGACAGAGAAAAAGAAAACAAAAGGGAGGAAGAGAAGATTTAAAAGTGACAAAAAGAAACTATTCAGAAGGGAAAGGATCTGGGAAAGAATGGAGTAGAATGTGGAAGAGAAATGCTGAAGAGGAATATGAATGGAAAGCAAACCATGGGGCAAAAGCAAGTGAGGGTTCTTGCTCCACTGTAGGAAAAGAATAACAGATTGGAAATAGGGAGAAAGAAGCATCGGGGGAAAAAAATGGAGTAACATAAAGAGTAAAGAAGTACGTGTCTGTGCGGCTTCAGTGAGAGAAATTAAGAGGAAATAAAACTGTCCTAACAAAACTGTTTTGTCATTGCTAATTCACAGATAGGTTGTATACATAAAGGAGTTTTGTCTAGACATCAAAAGAAAGTATCCACACTTCAGGAATTCAGAAGCCAAATGCTATGGTAGGGAAGTGGATAATAAAGGACAAGGCAACAGTGGAAAAGCATCTGTGTTCCTAGCAGAATTCGAACAAACAAAGGCTTTTCTCATGTGTCTTCATGAGGAAAGGGATCAGCAGCTCTCCTATTTGATATACTTAATTAGACTTCGACCGGAATACCCAAGACTGAAAATAAGATTTAGAGACTTACATGTCCAGATTGATTTCACAGAGCTGATTAGAACAACAATGGCTGGGGGGGGCTTTGCTCTGACTGCTCAAAAGGGTAAAGGCAAAATGAGTTCCTAGTTTCTGTCCAGTTCCTGCTAAATACGAAGATTGTTGTGTTTCTTAACAATAGGCAGACCCTTGACCATTACTGACACACTTGCATCCAAAAAGCCTCTGGTGAGGACCACACAGCTCTCTTTATGGCCTCTGTCTTCTCCCTGGAGTGCTCCCAGCAGGGTAGTGGTGAGTGGCATAGGAAGAAACTGGAGGAAAGTTTGCTTTCTCTTTTGGCCTCTTAAATCATTCAAAAAGGTACTTGTTTACCAAGGATGCAAACCTGTTGTTTTTTTACAAACAGACAAACTGATAGAGGCATGGGCATAAATTAAACTTCACATTCCTAAGAGAAAACTCAATTTCTTGATTTGACACAGCTGCTTCTTGTCCTTTTCCTTTGTTTCCCATTCCCTCCCCGCCCTGCTGCCTTTTTTTTTTTCCCTCTTCCTCACATACTCAATTTGAGAAACTGCAAACATAATATCTTTACAGGTTTACTTTTGTAACCTTATGCTTCTGGACTATCTGACAAAAAAATTCCACAATACCTTTTTTTTGTTTAAAGTCTCAGAAGATTTGACTTTGTGGCTGCAAACAGAGCCATGAATAAGAATCACTACTTCTTGTCCATTTTCTTCTTTTGTGTAAAATCATTTAGCCTTTCAATGTTCCAGTTTTACTCTGCCAAATTCTTCCCTCTTCAAAATGTCATTGTAATATTTTTATCCATTAATGTTTGTAAAATACTTTCAGATCTTTGGGTGAAAGATAGAAATGCATAATATTATTTTGTCTGTCTTCCAACCTATGGATTCCATTCATGGTGATTCAGTCAAATAAAACAGAATCTCAGATACACAGAAACTACCAGACAATTAAAAAAAATCTACATTCTACTATGAAAAAAATCACACAGGAAACAGTTATCCTTCCCTAGCCTCTCTGAACCTTCAGCAGAAAATCACACCTCTACTATACAGATTGACAACATGGTCAAAATAAAACTATGGGAAAGATACAATTTTCTATTAAATCTCATTTTTTTTTGCAGTGTGGAATATTCTGAAGAACCATTCTGCATTTTTGTACTGCTTAGTGGTTTACTCCCCCATCTAATGCAATATGATTTTTCTTTGGGTTTGCTAGCTACATCTGCTTTAAATATTTAATTGGTAATTTACAGGATATATGTTCTGTCTGGTGAACTCCATTATTTATGTGCTCAAAGGAAGATTGGATCCACAACATAGCAGGTAGTAAGTGATGTAAACTGAACAATAGAAGTTTTTAGTGCTGATGCCAGCTTACTGGAAACAGATCACAAAAGGTATTTTGTAGCAACCCATTGCAATTGAACCCCGGTGTAGTTTGGTGGGATTACTGATGACCACCATGGCCACTGTGAGACAAATTAATGACTCAATTCAGTTCCATTGGAGCCAGGATGTAGTGAGCAGTAAGCTAAAGTGTGCAGAGGGAGACGGTGTGGTGTAGGGCATGGAAGGGGCCAAGAGTGCTTAAAGAAGCAAGAGATAGAGAGAAAAGGATATATTGGTTACAGTTGATAAAACTGTCTCTTAATTATTAAGTGAAACATTATCCCCCTCCTTAGAGAAAAATACAACCACATATTACAAGTGTCCCAACTTTTGTTTGCCTGGTGTGCTTAATGTGGGCTGTTGTGAATCTGGATCCAAGATTTTCATTTGGGTTTATACATACAAACTGGTCAAACCTTAATGACAAGAATTATTTGAGATGGAAACAGAATTCAGTGTGTTGCTGAATCTCAGCTGAGGGTGTCTGAGAGAAAGAGGGATCCTGAGCTTGAGCCTGAGTCCAAGTCTCACTGCTTTGGTCAGGCTGTGTGCAGCAGCTTCCCTGAGCACTGCTTCTTCACTGGGGAAGTGCAATCCTTCTGGTTCCAAATAGCCAATGTCATTTTGTGGTAAGACCTCTTTTAAAAAAAACAGAAACATCAAAATGATTTTATTACATTTCAGATTAATATATCTTTGCTTTATCTGTATGTTTGACAGATAATTTATGTCTTGGAATAAATTTTAAAAGTAATTCAGCCAAAGTTACACAATACTGAAGACAAAACTACCTCAGCTGTGTCTTTGCACCTTTGTGTAACATCCTATTTGGTCTCATGCTAGCTGAGCTATAAATCAGTGTAAACTTACCTAGCTTCTCTGGACCTAGATAAAAGCCTAGGAATATAGGTTTAAATGATGGTCTTATTTGAAGTCTGCTGTGTTGCTGTGAGCTGGGGTTTTTCTTGAGCTGAGCCTGCCGCAAGAATTTAACCACTCGCATTTGAATAACCCCTCCCGTTTCAAGCCTCACATTCCTTCAAGGTGCCAGAAGTAATATTTGATGGCTGCACACTGTCAGTCCTTTCCCTGGTGAGGAATAGGTAGTGGTGCTTAAGTGTTTTTATCTCAATTTGACTCTCACTGTTTCTTCACTCCTGCTGTTGAATCTAAGCCCAATACTGAATCCAGCTGCCACAGCCGTTGCTGTTCTGCTGCTTGCTCTGTTCTCTGCTTATGCTTGTGGTCCCAGAAAAGCTTCTCTGGGATGTTATATGAAATTAATGGGACATGGAGGTGATGCTAACTGCACCCCCTTCGCTGACAAGCTCTTTTACTGGATGTCCTGAACTTGTGGTTAAATGTTACATGTTCTGAACATCACAGGTTTACAGAGTGAGTTCCTTTTGTTGCCACATTCTTTACAGTACCAAATTGTTTTCTTTGCTGCAATAAACTGTTATGAGAGCCTGCAATTAAGCTTCTGATCCTGCCAAATTGTGCTCATTTTAATTAGATGAGGAAACTGCGTATCTCTTTTTCCACTTACTCTGATGCTCAATTTCAAAGGGTTTCACATCATTTGCTGCTTATAAGCACATGAGCATACATTTTTCTAATATTGTTGCAAGTGCATACGATCAGTTAAGTCAAATATGTATAGGTAATAGTTGATAGCAAAGTAGTAAAGTATTTCCATGTCCTGTATACAACCAGAGCTTCTGAAAATGCAGACTTGTAGTTGTCTCCATATTTAATATGCTTAAGACAGCAAATATTGTAATAACTTTATGTTTGAAACATACTGCTGTACATCTGCATTCTGTATTTCACAGGCTTTACAAGCCCTTCTCAAAGAATAGAAATAGCAGTAAATAGAAATGTTTCAGGGTTTTAAAACAGTCTTACCAGCTGCATAAAACTCTCATTTATGTTACATTTAGATCAATATAAGTTTATGATACTTGAAAAAAATGGAAAATTATAGTGCCAAAATAAAAAAAATCAAAAGGTCCTTCTTAAATCTTTGTCTACAGAAAATGTCTCTTCTGATTTAATTAAAAGTATGACTTTAAACTGATGTGATCTGTGGCGAACCCTTTGTGAAGATTTTTAGTTGAACTTACAGCAGGATGATTTCTTCTTTAGCTTCAGTTGCTTACAACATTTTAAAATGACACAGAAATAAGCTGCTTTTTTTAACTTATGCAAGACTGTCCAAATGGTAAAGGTGTAATTATCCAATTTTAAGCTTGATTGATTTTATATACTGGTGCTTCTTACAAGTCCTGTTTGTTTAGACACTGTTAATCATGTCTGCCTATAGCAAAAGTTTTGGGAAAGGTAGGAAAAATTGTTTGATTTCAATAATAGCTTGTTCTCAAAAGGACTGAAAAGTCTGTAGAGGAAAATGGTGGCTTCAGATAGCATGGTTCTCAGAAACAAAGAGTCCTTGTAGCATGTCAGACAGACTGCAGAAAGATAGTCTCATGGCTCCTTCTCCTTTATTCATTTAAATGCCACAGAGATTTAGAGCCAAAGTATAGTCAATTCCTTTGACTAATTCTTACTCCCAAAGCTTCTGATTCAACATCTTTAGAGGTGTCAGGCTTCAGTGGTACAGTTGATCTTTATGGAAGCAGGAAATAGGCATTGTAGATCACTGAAGAAGCCTAGCATGGAAAAAACACATGAAGCAAGAGATTATCTCTGAAGATCTGAAAATAATTACCCCAAAAAATTCAATAGTAAAAAAACAGATGAATGCTTAGATACAATTTTTTTTTAAGTGCCAGACCCTTTATATAAGATGTCCTAACCATTTATTTTTTAACTTAAAGAAGTTTGTGCAACTATGACAAAGAAACAATGTCCATGCAGACTGAGCTCTGACTTCTTTACCAAGGGCCATGGTTTTACCTAATTTGTGTCAGGAGAAACCGGAAAATAAAACTAGGAGTTTGTCTGAGCACAAGTGAAAGGGTTGATGCATAATGTCAGCATGTATATCAGTCTTTAAGATTTTCAGAGTCACAGTAATACACCTTCTAGTCAGAGTCATGGTCTTGTACATGGTTCTGTGCAAAGATATAAAGCAAGAGAAAAGGAGAGTTGGTTTTAAGTATGTTGTTTAGACTTGTCCAAAGCACACAGAATGTTTGCTGAGAAACTTCAGTGATGTAGTGAACCCCAGAGGTTTCACCAGCTTACGTTCTGGAAGTGCTACCGTGTTCTAATGTTTTCTGTCAAATAACTGAACTGGTCCAGATGAGAACCATATGAGAATTCCATTTAACAAGTTCTAGTTTAAGTTATCTCTTTCAAGGCTGCGTTAATCATGTTTGAAATTTGACCCTGCTTAGCAACTCAGGAGGAAAATGCTTCCTAGCTTTAAGAGCTGAATGGAGCCTGACAGCCCCATTGAATTGAAGTCTGGGTTGTTTAATTCATTATTTTAAGAAACTTTAAAGGCTCTGCAGAAACCTTTGTGAACCAGAAGTTTACCGATAAGAACCAACTTTGAGGAAAGCACACTAAGGGTGAAAGCCAAAGTCTGCATGAACTCCGGATTCAAACAGTGAAAGAACTCAGTGTTATGGAAATCCAGGGATTCAGAATGCAACATCTGAATTTATGCGTGTGGTTTTTTGAATCTGAATGCTTTCTTCAAGTGAAGCTTTAAAGCATGGATAAAATTCAAACCTGAGGCTCAAGAAAAGTGGCTTTTTGAAATTCATCTAGCATGCATCTGTTCAGTAAATTTGTTATAAACTAATTCTTCCATTGTTCCATGATTTTATGTAGCAGTTCAAATACCATCTAATGATTTTATTTTGCACTATAATTTAGTGTGTTCCATGATGGCTGAAACAATTGTTGCTATGTAGAAAATATCATACTTTTCCTTTGATGACTCTAATGTCATTCCACTATTAGAAATTCTACTGATGGCTCTATCAGTGACTTCAGTCTGGTGCTGTAGCCTGCTGTTTGGGAGTGTTTGGGGTGGGTTAACATTTCTTCAGAAGAGGCCAGCATTACTTCCTCTTTTCCTTTTTCCTTAGGCATTTCTTTGGCTTCATGGAGAGGTGGAAGGGTCTCTCCATGGTGCGACCTCAAAACGTCTCACTGTAATGTTAGCCATTACTTAAACATACACCATGGGGATATTCCATTTGCTGTCAATCCTATCCATTCCTGGTGGTGTGGGGATGTCAGGCTGCTGCTGGAAGACTGCACTAATCTGCTGATACTAGGGATACCCAGAAAGTGTTTGAGAGGGCAGGTGAGGAGTAGTAAAGAAAAACATTTTATGAATGAAAGAAAAGTATTTTTGTCCACAGTGTGGAATTAAACTCAGGTTTAGCATTAGGTAGAGGTCCCCAGAGCTGGCACCTGTGGAAACAAGGACTGAGACAATAAGATGGTTTTGGTTTTTGGTTTGGTTTGTTTTTTTGTTCTGTTTTGGTTTTATTTTTTGTTTGTTTACTTGGTTGGTTGTTTTTTTTAATGGGCAGTTATATCTTTCCTCAGTGACATTGCTTTGTATCTCTTCCATTATTATTTTAGGTGTCCCACCCCTGGATGTGATGGCTCTGGGCATATTACTGGAAATTACGCTTCTCATCGAAGGTAGGTAAAGAGAAGCTTTTGTTCTTTAAGTCAAACAACTGAAGGGCTAGAAAGGATCTCAACGGACTTGTCTTCCCTCTCTATATGGAGGTAGGATTGAGTACTGTATGTAGACAATTGCTGGTCTAACTAATGCTATTTATTGAATAACATATGAATGAATAACATCTTTCAGCTTCAGCATGGCTCACTACCCAAATAGATAGGAAGATTTTTGCTAATGTCTAGCAAAGTCTTTGTAGAAAATGAATCCAGTTTTTCCACAGTCTCCGTTAGCCCAGGGAAGCAATTCAACATTTGTAAGTTTGCTCTGCTTTACATTCTTAATGACTTGCCTCTTCTCCTCACAATCTTAACCTTTGCTGGACTTCATGCATTTTCTTTTCCACAAATTCCTGCACTTTCTCTTCCACAAATTATATTTCCTGATTGTTTCTGTCCATCTCTTCCAGACTCCCTCTGAATTTCTTGAAATGCAAAATTGGACCCCATTCTTTACCTCCTTTCCCAGATGAAGACTTACCAGCTTTAATCAGAGGGACAAAGTACCTCTTTCATTTAATACACACCAGTCTCATTAGTACATTTCAGAATAAACCTTGACTTCTTTTAAATTGCAACACTTTGTACACAATTATGTCAAGCCAGAAGAATGGAAGGTGAAATTTATGGATTGAAGTTGTTACCATAACTGTTTAAACTGTAACTTAAACTATAACTATGCTCCTTGCCAAGATCCAAAGAAACTTCACATTCACTAAATAGGTTATAGTTGATAAACCCAGAGTCAGTTGTGGTGGTATTACAGTAGAGGTGTTTGACCAAAATCAGACAGGACATTGAAGATACATAAGGCATTGTGCCACAAACAAGAAACCTCAACCTTGGCAACCTTATCAGGGAAGAATCATTGCATGTTGGCTCATTTTTGTAATGCTTTCCCCGGGCATTATCTCCTGACCCCTGCAGGACCAGACTGTGAGCTGGAAGGTGTTACCTCCAGCTGTAAATTCTTATGTTCTTGTATTTTTGCAGATAAGTGCTGGACCAAGTTTTGATTTAAGTTAACAGTGCACTCAGTGAACATAAAGATATAAAAAAGTAATTCTGCAAAACTTTTGTGATCTGGAATTTGTCCAGTCCATTGGAACTGAAGCCATTCAACCTTTTGAAATGCCACCATGTCTGTACTGACCACATAACTCTGTCGTTTCCCTCCTAAAACACCTCTGTCAGGGTCCTTGGCTGCCTGTGGGCATAGAGGCACTGACACTGAAAAGTATTATCTTCTTTGGTTAAAACTACTGATGTTCCCCAGACACTTGTCACATTTATATGAGGCCTTTCAGTTTCAGAAGGAAAAGGATGACAAGCTCTTCTCCTAAATGGTTGCCAACATGCCTAGCCTCACCTCCATGCCAGGGAAGATCATGGAACAGATCCTCCTAGATGACATGCTAAGGCACATGGAGGACAGGGAGGTGATCCAAGACAGCCAGCATGGCTTTACTTGGGGCAAATCCTGCCTGACTAACCTAGTGGCTTTCTATGATAAAGTGACTATGTCAGTAGATACAGCAGACACCCTACAGATGTGACCTATCTGGACTTCTGCAAGGCCTTTGATGCAGCCCCTCACAACATTCTAATTGCCACGTTGGAGAGATGTGAATTTGATGGGTGGACTGTTCAGTGGATAAGGAAATGGTTGGATGGTCACATCCAGAGGGTGGTTCTCAATGGCTCGAAGTCCAGATGGAGAGCAGTGACAAGTGGTGTCCCTCAGGGGTCTGTACTGAGACCTGTGCTGCTTAATGTTTTTATCAATGATACAGACAGCAGGATTGAGTGCATCAGCAGCAAGTTTGCAGATGATACCAAGCTGAGTGGAGCTGTCAATACACCAGAGGGATAAGATGTCATCCAGAGGGACCTGGACAGGCTGGAGAGGTGGGCCCAGGTGAACCTCATGAGGTTCAACAGGAGCAAGTGCAGGATCCTCCACCTGGGCCACAACAATTCTCCTTATCAATACAGACTGGGGGATGAGGTGATAGAAAGCAGCCCTGTGGAAAAGGACTTGGGGTTGCTGATGGACAAGAAGCTGGACATGAGCAGTCAGTGTGAGCTTGCAGCCCAGAAGGCAAATCACATCCTGGGCTGCATCAAAAGATGTTTTGCCAGCAGATCCAGAGAGGTGATTCTGCCACTTTGCTCTGGTGAGACCTTACCTGGAGTACTGTGTCCACATCTGGAGCCCTCAATATAGGAAGAACAAGGAGCTGATGGAACAGGTCCAGAGGAGGGCCACAAAAATGATCAGAGGGTTGGAGCACCTCTGCTACAAAGACAGGGCTCTGGGCAGCCTGATCTAGTTAAGGATGCCTCTGCTTACTGCAGAGGGAGTTAGACTAGATGACCTTTGGAGGTCATTTCCAACCCAGAATGTTCTATGATTCCATAGAACACTGAAATACATTTTGTCATGCTGAAACCAAACATTTAATCTTCTGGTTTGCTTCTTTCTCTATGTTTTTTTTCAGCCATTCTATAAGATTCTTCTGTGGCGATTGAGAAGATTTTATAGTGTTTCTAATGCACTCCTTAGAAACTCTCTAGTCTTACCAAGAGATCAAAAGACTCCTATTTTTTGAGCCTATTTTTCCTCCCCTCTCAGACACAGAGAGGATGTAATGTCTCTCAGGCCTGAAACGCTGGCTTCTATTACTTTCAAAGCTGTCACTGCTGGTGCTGAGTCAGCTGGAGGGATTATTAGGCAGAGAGTTTAAGAGCCTCTTTCCCCAGCTCCTTGGAGACTGTCTGTACGTGTGGTCTGCACAGTGTCCTGTCCTGCTTCACAGACTGAGATACACGGATTCCCTCTCGTGGCTGCATACTGCAGTTCTCCTTCTTTCATCCACGTCGGCTTTGATGCTGGAGACTAGATGAAATTACCAATTCTGGCAGGTTTTCAGACAGAATGTGTATCCCTTGTAAACTCTGCACAAGGAGGAGGCATTGCATTTTAAATTCTATTTTTTTTCACTCAGTCTTTCAGGCTGCCCACGAGCAAAGAAAAGTGGAATCAGGATAGCACAAAGCAAGGAAGACAAAGAAGACCAAGAGCCAATTAGGTGAGAATAAATGTTGTCAAAGGGCCTTCCTGTGTTTTATAAGGTTACATATATCATCAGCATTTTACTAAGATATGTTATTGTGTGATTTTACCCAAGAGCAGATGGCCACACTAATTTTCATGAGTGAAATGCAAATCAAGGACCTATGCTGATTTATTTAGCAAAGGATACAACATTCAGAGAAAAAATACAATCTTCTGTACTTTAGAAACAGCTTTAAATATGTTTAAAAATTACTTAGATCTTTATTTCCCAAAACCACCTTAAATGTTTCCATACTATAGACAAGCCATACATGCTTAACCAAGTACTTATGGCAATAGAGAACTGAATATTTCTATGAGATTGCCACAACAAATCTGTTTGTGCGGTTTGTGAGAGATACAGATACCTACCTATGGGTCTTAGTTTCTTCTTGCAAGATGCTCTGCTATCAGTGGCCACTAAGCTTGGTGGGTTTAGTGACCGCTTTGGCCTTTCAGGACTGAGTTCTTGGTGGAAAGTTGCAGCAGACCTTGTTTTAACACGTTATGTAGGAGCATAATGAAAAAAATATCCTTTCCTTTAAGCATTTCACTTTGAAGATTCTAACCTGTTCCTTCTAACCATGGTTATTTGTTTTTTTTTAGAAGTACACAGGGCAAATAAATGGGGAAATTCCCAAGTAAAGAAAACCATCAGATGATTATGGAACTGCCTTCATTGCTCTCCCTAGGCTGTAGCCCATAGTTTGTTATGATCTGTTCTATTCAGAGAGTGGTTAAAGGTGCTCAGCATTTCTGATAAGTGGAACTCAGCAGTCTACATTTCTGTTCCAGTGTGATACTGGCCATAATGAATACCTGCAATTCAAATATGGATCTTAGTCCTTTTGTTCCAGTTGGACAATATCAACAATAGCTTAACAAAGATTTTTTTTTTGTTCTACTTGTAGTTTTACGCACTAAAAGGGTATCTTGACTATTTTTAAGACCATGGTGCATGATTGTTCTTTTCTTTTCATGTTGGGTTTATTTTGACTTTGTTGTAGAGGCTACCAGGTATATGATGGCAAGACAATAAAGTTTATCTCATCTATCTGCTATCCAGATGTCCAGTTCCTGGTTGTGATGGTCAGGGTCATATAACTGGAAAATATGCATCCCATCGCAGTGCGTCAGGGTGTCCTCTAGCTGCCAAAAGGCAAAAGGATGGGTACCTAAATGGCTCACAGTTCTCTTGGAAATCAGTGAAGACGGAAGGAATGTCATGTCCAACCCCAGGATGTGATGGCTCAGGACATGTCAGTGGTAGTTTTCTTACTCATCGTAGGTGAGTAACTATGGCTTGTACTTTCCACTCACTCTTCTTCCTTAAATTAGATTAGCAAGATTTGAAATACAGCTTTCTGTTGTGGAATTTCTCTTTTTTCTTTCAAATTTCATTACTACTTAGAGAAATAATCTTCCTATATATATCTGCAGATATCTAGAAATCAAGACACATGATTTTTTTGATGCAGGTTCTTGCAGGCAGAGACCTGAATCTGATTCTATAGTGAACAGAAATTTTTAGGGGGAAAAAAGTGTGGATGACTGTAACTGTAAATCTGCTGCTGCTTTATTGAGTGACTCCAGACAAATTGTATTAGCATGGAATTTGTAATGCACATCTGGATATCCCTTATTTTCAGAGATGTCAAACACATTGTTGATTCCCAAACCTGGAACTGAAGGAATCAGTTCCATAGAAACAAAGTGCTTTTATTAACTTGATAATGAAAATACTCCCTCAAAACAATGGACATAAAGTACAGGAGATTAATTAAACCTGATGGAATACAAATATTTGACAAAAGAAATACTATTTTCATTAACTTAGCAGAAGAAAGAGAACCTCAGTGATGATATTTTTCATAGCTTCTAAGAGATTAAGAAAGGGAAAGTGGATGGTCTGTTAGGGATAGATCTTGCTGCCATTTTATATATTAGGTTATGAGGAAGCACAGTGTTCTTTGAGGTGGGAATCTCAGCCTGAATGTGACTGTAATGCCAGAGAAAATTCCTAATTATCATATAATCTGTAATAGAAAACTCTTTCAATTCAAATATGTCAAGTGAAGCTGATGTGCCTAATTTGTCAACCCTCCTCCAGGCAGACCTCAGATGAACTTTGTGTTCCTTTTAGTTAACTAAACCAACCACATCTGGTTTTGTAGGCCATTCTAGACAGAGAGGTGAAGAGTGTGCTTCTTCATTCTCTTGCCTGTAACTATTTCCTTTGATCTTTTCTTTGACAGTCCTTACCCTTACTGCTGCCTCTCCAGATTTTGTGCACATAGTTCATATTTATCGGTTAGATTCAGAGGTTGGTTGCTACTCAGTGTTTGCATAGTACCTACGGTGAAGGGATTCTGGTCCAAGATCTCAGGTGTTACCTAAGTCAAATGCACACAGCCTGCGGCTACCGTAGGCTTTTGGGAGTGGCAGATGCAAAGGCCCTGACCATTTGTGCAGGTATCCACAAGTTTCTGACTTCCAGGAAAGTATCAGGATTAGTGTTCACATTTCAGTTCATCTTTCTTCATAGTGGTGTAACATTTATTTAGCTCACAGAGTTCTGTCATTAACATTCTGAAATTATTTTACCTTTATTTATATACATATATATATATATATATATATATAATGAATGACAGATTGCTTTCAAGAAGTATTCACATAGTATTTACATTTTTGAGGAGAGGAACAGCATGGCCAGTAGGACAAGGGAGATTATTCNCCATGGTCTGGTTGACTGGATAGGGCTGGGTGCTAGGTTGGACTGGATGATCTTGGAGGTCTCTTCCAACCTGGTTGGTTCTATGATTCTATGAACTTTTAAAAGAAAGGTATATATATATATATACACACATATAACTGTCTGTCAAAATTAAGGCCCAAATGGTATCTAAAGATTTTTTTTAATTAATAATATTGTCATTTAAAAAATAACAACATTCAAAATTGTGGTTTTGTTTGTTTGTGTTTTTTCTGTTTGGTTGGGTTTTTGTAGAGTTGTTTATTCTCGATGGATATACCTAAATATGACATTTAGCCACATAGCAGCCATGTGCTTTCTTGAGTACCATTCTCTTAAGCAGAAACTGAGGCATCACAAAGCTTGCATTCTAAGACCAGTTTGGAGGCAAAAAACTGCATCATTAGTGGAAGGCAGCAAATGCTGGAAGTTTGCTTAATAAGACTGACTGAAGTAGACAGATCTTAGTTAATTGTCTTGAGGTAACAAACCAACAATATTCTATGATTTTGTGATCAAGTTTAACAGCTCTTTAGAAAAATGAACATGGGCCCCATCTGTTGCTCAGACAAATAGGTCTAGTGTCATTATATCAACCTTCATGACAGAATTATAGAACTGTTTTGGTTAGAAAAGGCCTTTTAAACCATTGACTCCAACCATTCTCTTAGTCTGCCAAGTTTGCTGGTGAGCCATGTTCCTCAGCACCACTTCTCTGTCTTATAAACATTTTCAGGAATGAGGATTCAGTCACCTCTCTGGGGAACCTATTCTGGTCTGAAAAAAAACCTTTCAGTCAAGAAGTTTCATCTCATATCTAACCTAAACCTCTGGTGCAACTTGAGGCCATATCTTCTCATCCTATCCCTTGTTACTAGGGTGAAGACACTGACGCCTACTTCATTTCAACCCCCTTTCAGGGAGCTGTAAAGAATTGGATCTCCCTTCAGCCTCCATTTCTCCAGACTAAACAACCCCAGTTCCCTCAGCCACTCCTCACAATACCTGTTTTCCAGACTCTTCACCAGCTTTGTTGTCCTTCTCTGGACCTTCTACAGCACCTCAATGTCTTTATTGACATGAAGGCCCTGAAACTGAAACAAATACTCAAGATGTGGCCTCATCAGTGCTGAGTAGAGGACAGTCACTTCCCTGGTCCTGCTGGTCACACTACTCCTGAGCCAGGCCACGATGTTGTTGGCCTTCTTGGCCAACTGGCACAACTGGGCTGCCAGTCAGCAGCCTCAGGTCCTTCTCAAATGTCTTTCATGTTTGTATGTGGTCAGTTGAATCAAACCACACTTCGAAACAATTCACCTGCCTTAATAATCTGCCTGTAGGTGAATAAGATGCATTTACTCCTGTTCCACTGAATGAGGTCAATGGATCCTAGAGAATTGTTCACTTCACTTCACTTGATGAAGTAGAGACCTGTCTTTAATCAGTGTTGTACCCTAAATGTCACTAGATACATCAAGAGGGAGTGAGATTTTCCTGCCTGCAAATAGGTGCTTCATGCCATTAGAAGTGTTCATAAGGCATGCAAGCTGGCTATACTGGATTAGCAAAAATGATAGAAGATTGAAGAGACACTCCAGTTCTTTGATTATGATTGCTGATAGCTGAACATGATTTGCAGGGGATCTGGAATAGTGCTAGCTTTGTTAAATTAATGCTTTCGGATCTCAGCACCTTTCGCACATAGTTCCCATGCAGACATTTAAATCTACATGTCTAGAGTTCAGTCCAACTTAGACTGCAGGTTATGTATGTATTTACCCAAGGATTAAGTAACCCTTCACTTTTAGTGTATCCATTTTAATAGGCCACGGTCCTCTACATTAAACAATATTTGTTTATACAGCCACATCTGTTAATCTTCTGAAGAAAAGTTAGGCTATGACACTAAGACTAGGTTCATTAGCATTTTTTGAAGCTATAGTTGTGTTCAGCATGCAGAGGGGGAAAGCAGGGCTCTGACCATTAACTCAATCAGTGAATGCTCCCAAGAAAATAGTAGTGAAAAGCATTAGCTTTCTTCAATACAGCTCACTTCTCTCCAGCCAAGTGATTTCTTTTCCCTGGTAGAAATATTTTTCTGTCAGCAGACTTCTCTAGCCATACACATTAATGGTATGTGTACTGGTCCTTAATGCACTATTTGAGGGTTTTTTATTCTATCATTTTCCAGCAACTGTTAATATGTTGTTATCCAAGCAGCTGGAATATACTAGGAAATAGAAAAGCTTGTGAAAATGATGCCAACTGTTGAATTAATTAAATATTTATATGTGTATGTTGAGGTCTTTGAGGCAAAGATTTCTGCTGTTGCAGCTTGTACACATGGTGCTGTCTTTCCACTGGTATCAATGGACCCTGAAGATCATAGAATCATAGAAGGGTTTGAGTTGGAAGGTACCTTGAAGACCTTACTTCTAAACCTCCTGCCGTAGGCAGAGACACCTTCCACCAGACCAGGTTGGTCAAGGCCAGTTTAAATTTATCCTCATTCAGCTTAAAGCCATTCCCCTTTGTACTGCCACTACAAGATCTTGTAAAAATATCCTCCCCAGCTTTTATGTAAGTCCCCTTTAGAGGGTCTGGAAGGCTGCTCTAAGGTCTCCCTGGAACCTTCTCTTCTCCAGGCTGAAAAGCCTCAACTCTTGCAGCCTGTCCTGATAGGACAGGTGCTCCAGCCCTCTGATCATCTTCGTGGCCCTCCTCTGGACCCGTTCCAACACTTCTTTGTCCTTCTTATGCTGGGAGATGATCCACAAGGGCTGGTAAATCAGCACTTAGTTAGAAGCTTGCCCTAACTGTGGTCTGGAATATATTTATATTCAACTTCTAGTATACCACCATGCTTCTGCATGGTCAGCAATTATATCTGTAGAGAACCAAAGGTTTTTTAAAAAAGCAGCTTTGAAATGTTTTCCTGTCCTATGTTGAAGTTCACATTGCAAATGCTAAAAACTTTTCAGAGATGAAATATTTGTTGCTCTTCCATTTATCTATTTATGAAATATAAATGCCATCAAATTCCAGAGTCTTCAATGTGCAACTCGAGAAATTATTTGATTGCATCTATTTCTAGTCAAATCTCTTGTCAAGTCAGCTCTTGTCCTTTGTTTTATTTGTCACTACAGTAAGCTCACAAAGTGCCACATGTGAGTCAAAGTTAATTCACTCTTAAGTCTCATTTTCACCTTTTCTCTGTTAGGTTTTTAAAAGTTGTTTGGGGTGTTTGCTTAGTCGGTTTTGGTTGGTCCCCTCCCTGCTATTTATTTTGCTGCCTTTCACCCCTTATTTTTTTTTCTATGAGCTCTACATTGAAATTGAGCAGGAGAAATTCATACAATATTATGAATATAGAAGAACTAACCAAACTCAGTGCAGTTATTAACTACAGTTGACAATAGTAAACATCATCATGATGATGTTACTGAAGGGGGACAGACACGCAAATGTGTTGACATTTGCAGGAAGTCAAGGATAGAAACATGGCAAATGTAGTAATAATAACCATAAAGAAAAGCAATGTTAAATGAAGATCTGTGAGGTGGATCCTGCAGCAGAATGATTTTTTTCACTTAGTGATTTTGTCTTGATCTGTAGCTCCAGGGAAACAGGCCTTTCTAAATCACTTTCAACACCTTTGAGTTCCCATCTTCCACCACTCCTACTGTATCTCTGCTGGCCCTCTTCCCTTCTCTGTCCCTGTGGCTCCTGTTTGTTTTTTTCATCTTACTTGTAAAATTCTCAGAACTCAGCATTTTAGGTAGCTAATCTTCATGCTGCTTCTCTTGAGCACTAGCAGAACAGGAGAGACAGTCTCACCAGTGTTATTTCCATCAAGCAGCCTTCTGGTCTGGACTCTGCAGCCTGGAACAGAGCCGATGGCAAAGAAGACCCCCCCGAGTTTTCATACGTACAAAGTATATGAAGGGGCTTGCAGTCAATCACTAGCTCACATCTATGGAGCATAGCCAAACAACAGTCTGTCAGGGGTTCAGAACTGCCACATCTACGTTTGGTTTTGGTGAGGGTAGCAGAATGCATCTCTAAACTCAGAGCAGTGCCCCATGAAATGTCAAGGTTTGCTTCAGTTCATGGACGATTAGAGGTATTTACAGAATCACAGAATCACAGAATGATAGGGATTGGAAGGAACCTCTGGAGACCATCTAGTCCAACTCCTCTGTCAGAGCAGGTTCACCTCTTTCAGTAGCCTGGTCCAGTGTTTTACCACGCTTAATGTAAAGAAGATCCTCCTCGTGTTTAGATGGAATTTTCAGTGGTCAAGTTTGTGCCCAAACTTCATGGATTTTTTTTCCAGTGTTTGGGGTTTTTTAAACTCTTAATAAGGACATTTTTTTTTTCCCCTGCAATGTTTGGAAAAACCTTGCACTTGGGAGACACCCATGGAAGATTTCAGTCAGAACAGGTAAAATTTGGCAAAAGTCATAAGTGCCTAAATGCACAGCCTGATTGTTAGCAGTCAGGCCCTTTGACTGAGGGTAGCTCTGCCAGCTCTTCTCCTTATGAGCTGGAAAGATGGAATAACAGTTTAATCAGATGTACAGGCTAATGAACTGGAAGGTTCCTAGCAGAGACTTAATCTAAAAGTACTTAGGAGGTTTATTTACCTTAAGAAAGTCAAGGAGAAAATATAATATGAAATTCCTATCAGAAAAAGTAAACGCACCATATAAATGCAAAAACTCCTTTTGCTGAGCAGATCTGACAAATGACAGCAGACAGTAGTTTGTACAGGTGTTTGCAGTGCCTTGATTTCAAGCACTTAGCAGAAGCTCCCTGGTTGTAAGCCTGTTTGTCCTCATTCCAGACACAGCCCATAAAAAAGCCAAGATGACTGCATGGCATTTTAGATTTCAAGTGGGACAAATTTCCCTCTTGAAGTACCCTTTTCTTGCTGCTGTCTAGTACCTAGAGAAATGCTTCATTTTTAAGTGCCTAAGTGAGCAGAGCTTGGTCACTAAATAGATAATTTGAAATGTTGAGCTGCTAAGAGCTACTATCCAGAGCTATGTAGCTAGAGGTACATCTTACCTGTTTATACAGAGGGAAGCCTCAGATTGTTTGTCCTTCATAACACATCTTATTCAACTGACCTTGAGTCAGTGGATTCATCTGATTGTGGATTCATTTTATCATTGATTGAATTGTTTGATCGATCAAGATGATTTAATTATCATTGGTCATACTGAAGGAGAACGAATCATCAATACGTTCTTCATAATACATGCCCTATTCAACAAATCTTGTGTCCAGTGCTCTTTATGTCATATGTCCTGTTGTGTGCAGTCACAGGACAGAGGAGAGGTTTGCAATAGCCAACCCCCAGATCCAAGAGTAATCAACAGTGTCCAATTGAATGCCCATTCCTTCATAGAATCATAGAAAGCACCGGAGTGGAGAGTTGCAAGGATGGTTAGGGGGCTGGAGGGCATGCCTTATGAGGA
>WAAF01004052.1:55789-72670 GCA_013400475.1 Tricholaema leucomelas | reverse complement strand
AACCTGGTTGATTCTATTCTATTCTTTCTTAATGCAGAAAAAGGGAGATTTACACTATTCTTTCTGTTCCCTTTTCCTACCAGTTTCCTAGAGGTACTTAGTTCCCTTTTGAAACACTTACAGACTTTCACAGTATCTTTCACAGTATCACCAAGGCTGGAAGAGACCTCACAGATCATCAAGTCCAACCCTTTACCACAGAGCTCAAGGCTAGACCATGGCACCAAGTGCCACGTCCAATCCTGCCTTGAACAGCTCCAGGGACGGCGACTCCACCACCTCCCTGGGCAGCCCATCCCAGTAGCCAATGACTCTCTCAGGGAAGAACTTTCTCCTCACCTCAAGCCTAAATTTCCCCTGGTGCAGCCTGAGGCTGTGTCCTCTTGTTCTGGTGCTGGCTGCCTGAGAGAAGAGAGCAACCTCCTCCTGGCTACAACCACCCCTCAGGTAGTTGTAGACAGCAATAAGGTCTGCCCTGAGCCTCCTCTTCTCCAGGCTAAACAATCCCAGCTCCCTCAGCCTCTCCTCGTAGGGCTGTGCTCGAGGCCTCTCCCCAGCCTTGTTGCCCTTCTCTGGACACACTCAAGCATCTCAATGTCCCTTCTAAACTGGGGGGCCCAGAACTGGACACAGTACTCAAGGTGTGGTCTAACCAGTGCAGAGTACAGGGGCAGAATGACCTCCCTGCTCCTGCTGGCCACACCATTCCTGATGCAGGCCAGGATGCCATTGGCTCTCTTGGCCACCTGGGCACACTGCTGGCTCATGACTTCTCTCGCATGGGACCTTTTATAGTAGAATCTGATGTACAAAGGTAGCTATGACAATTTCTGCCAGACTGCACATGCCTTCTGAGGAACCCTAATGGCTTTCTTGTCATCTGTCTTCTCTTCACTTCTTGCAATCCAGCACCTTGTGCAGAACACCAGGATGTAGCAGCTGTTAGTTTGGTAGTTTTCCTTACTGCCTACTGGATAGTTCTAGATAAACATTAAGCTTTTGTTCTGTTTTTGTCAGGCCAGCATTAGGAAACTCTAATGTGCTTTGTTATAGTTACTTGTCTTCATTCTTAGGAATCTGGGGCTTGCTTCTTCAGGTGCATGAATGGCCATTTAAGGAGAGAGTGTGAATATTTAGAGATGGAAATACCTAAAAGGAGCTGGTGGAGGCAATGTTGTTGCTGTTGTGTGCTTCAGGTGCCACGTTCCCTGGAGAGGTTGCTCTGCAAACTACCATGTGCACATCTTGAGATTAATCTTTTCTGTCTGTTAGCAGCTAACTGATTTAATGAGTGGGGATAAGAACATGGTCTTCTGGTGCCCATGTTTTTGGGGGACTGTTGTTGCAGACAGTCTACTCTGGTTCATTATCAATATGTTTCTCAGCAGTTTGCATAGAAAACAGGATACTTATTGTGGGCTGTCTTAAAATTGTGTGTAGTGTTAGTCAGTCATAAATGTGATATGGCTGGTTTGGTTCATGGACTGGTACTCAATTGCCTTGTGTTATTAGCAGGGTACTTGAACAAACAAAACAGCTCTTCATGGCAAGCTGGGCTGGCTGGACTTGTGCTCTTTATCACAGTTTGTGCCTATGGTTTTTGTGTGTACTCTTCATTGCTTTACCCATAATTGAATACTAAACCATATTTCATTGTGTTATTTTAAGTGCCTCTCTCGGCACATCTGTGGCTAAAACCAAGGCAGTTTAATGACCATGTGCTTTTCCCTTCCTGTTCTCCTAATTTCATTTTCTGGCATCTTAGTGGTGCAGTAGGGGCACATGGACTCTTCCAGTTCATTTAATTTCCATGATGTTCACTTATGCTGTGGCTTGAGGGAAGAGTACCTGGGATTTCCAGATGCTCCTCTGTCCCAGTCCTGCAGGGGCTCATTATTTTGTAGTTCCCAATCTAGACAAATCCCAAATGGATTCACCATGGATTGCCAGAGGCTTTATGTTTGCATCCCACCATCCTCTTACCTAAGTACATTTATTTCTGTTCACAAAATCACAGAATGTTAGAGGTTGAAAGAGACCTCTGGAGATTCAGTCCAACCCCCCTGCCAAAGGAGGATCACCTAGAGTAGCCTGCACAGGAATGCATCCAGGCAGGCTTTGAAAGAATCCAGAGAAGGAGACTCCACAACCTCCCTGGGCAGCCTGTTCCAGTGCTCTGTCACCCTCACTGTAAAGAAGCTTCTCCTCATGTTGAGGTGAAGCCTTCTGTGTTTGAGTTTGCATCCATTATTCCTTGTCTTATTACTGTGCACCACCAAGAGGAAATTAGCCCTACCAACTTGACACCCACCCCTCAGATATTTATGGACATTAATCAGATCCCCTCTCAGATCTTCTCTAGACTGAACAGCTCCAGGTCTCTCAGTCTCTCTTGTAGGGGAGATGCTCAAGTCCTCTGATCATGCTTGTAGCTCTCCATTGGACTCTCTCTAGCAGTTCGCTATCTCTCTTGAATTTGGGAGCCCAAAACTGGATGCTGTATTCCAGGTGTGGTCTCACCAGGGCAGAGTAAAGGGGAAGAAGAATATCTATACTTCAGCATTTGTGAAATTTTTGAGGTCTAATTGAAAAAAAAAATCAGATTTAGTATAGGAAGGACTTCTATTAATGGAAATTAAGTTCCTTATCATTGCAAAGAGAACAATTTATACACTTTAAATGTGTGCTTGGATGGCCTTCTGGCTGGGAACAGTAGAGCAGAAAGATCACAGGATATTAGGGGTTGGAAGGGACCCAAGGAGGTCATCCAGTCCAACTCCCCTGCCAGAGCAGGACAATCCTATCTAACACAGATCAGAGAGTGAGATATGTTTGCAGACTGCTGACAGGTGTCTCCTGTCACGGCTCAATAATGTTTGATAAAGTTCAAAATACAAAAGCTGTCCTGTAGAACATTGTTGTATGATGCTTTCTGAGTTGAGAGTTCAGCGTGAAGCTGTGATGGTTTGGGTGTTTCCCACCCCCCATTTTGTAAAATCACCCAGACTAGACTCAGCCAGCTCTGTTAATTTGAATGAAGCTTATGTTTACAGCTGGCACAATGTACAAGCAGATATTTACAGTATATACAGTTATAGACAGAAATAGACAAGGTAAAAGGGAATACAGAAACACAACAGCCCTCCCAGAAACCTGAGTCCCCAGGAGGGGCTCCCAACTGCCCCTTCACCTTCCCTCTACCCCTCTCAACCTTACCCCAGTTCCAAGGAAGAATGGAGGTTCGGCCAGGGGGGATTAGGAAGCAAAGTGGATTAGTCAAAGAGGCTAGAGGGTGAGATGCAGCTCAGCCAGTTCCCCAGCAGGAGAACCGCTTTTATCTATGTTTCGATTTTTGTTTTTATACATCTCAGCAAGCCTATGAGTGAAGTAGGCATCACCCTTGTTCTCCTTTCATAGCCTGTAATCTAGTTCTTCTCACCAAAACATTCTAGCTAGCTTCAAACTAGCACAGAAGCATATACTCCGTCAGAGAACCTAATCGCATGAGTGCTTCTCTGGGAGGTGGTAAGAGCTTGGTGCTCCTCACATCACACCCATTTTGTACTCCTGTCTCCTGCTGAAGGTGTTCTTAGGCGTCTGTCATGTAGTTTTTAGTTTCAACAGTGACTACTTGCAGATGGGCAACAGTTTAGCATTTCTGCTTTCATTTGCTTTAGTGTGTCAAAATTCCTTCATTTTCCTCTTGCATTCACACCAGACTAAGGTGTTTCTGCCATGAAGCTTCACTTGGTTTGTGACAGGGGTCCTCAAACTACAGCCTGCGGGCTGGATACAGCCCCCCAGGGTCCTCAGTCCAGTCCAGAGGTATTTACAGTACTCCCCCTGCCCCACCCCCTATGGGGACTGGGGAGGAACCAAGCAGCCACTCCCTGCCACTTCATCCGCTTGCTGGCCTCTGCAGCCCCCAAGCACCCGCCGGGACTGGGCTGGACCCGAACTGTAGTCCTGCCCCTGACACTACTGGGCTGGAACCAAACTATAGTCCGGCCCCTGACACTACTGGGCTGGGACCAAACTATAGTCCAGCCCTGACACTACTGGGCTGGAACCAAACTATAGTCCAGCCCTGACACTACTGGGCTGGAACCAAACTATAGTCTGGCCCCTGACAGTGTCTGAGGGACACTGAAGCAGCCCCCTGTTTAAAAAGTTTGAGGACCCCTGCTTTATGGCCTCATCTGAGGAGTGGAACTGAAATAGTGCTCCAGTTCACTGTCTCTTCTGAGCACACTCTCTAGGTTCTTCATCTCATACTAGGTGCCAAGTGTGAAATTAGTTGGCTTTGCAAGTGCTCAGTAATCCTCTTTCTGTTTCATCGATATTTTATTAAGACAACTGCCATAACCTTAAGGAGAAATCTAAAGATCTGCAAGGTGATCAAAAATGCATAAGCTGTCACAGACCATAGCTCTTCTGTCTACCCTATTGAGGAGCCTAAGAAAGCAGAGGAAATCCCAGTAGCTTCCAGTATCTGAGGAGAGCAGTTGTGCAGGTGCATTTTATGTAGATTGGGAAATGTCTTGTTTTTTACTGATAGTAAACAGAATCATAGAATCAACCAGGCTCAAAGAGACCTCCAAGATCATCCAGTCCAACCTAGCACCCAGCCCTAGCCAGTCAACCAGACCATAGCACTAAGTGCCTCATCCAGGCTTTGCTTGAACACCTCCAGGGACGGTGACTCCACCACCTCCCTGGGCAGCTCATTCCAGTGGCAAATCACTCTTGCTGAGAACAACTTCCTCCTAACATCCAGCCTATACTTCCCCCAGCATAACTTGAGACTGTGTCCCCTTGTTCTGTTGCTGGTTGCCTGGGACAAGAGACCAATCCCCACCTGGCTACAACCTCCCTTCAGGTAGTTGTAGGCAGCAATGAGGTCACCCCTGAGCCTCCTCTTCTCAAGAGAAATAGCATGTAAGCAGTTCTGTTGGATTTGGTGTGAGTGCTCCATGTGTGGAAATACCACCACCTGCTTTTTTTTTCCCCCTTTTGTCAGTTCAAGGTCCATAACTGCATCTTTGTTGAGTATGTTTTTTTCCTAAACCCACAGAAAAGCACCTGATGTCCTGGCTCTGTAGTTGGAGAGCCTGCTGAATCACTGAAATCCAATTTAGAGAAACTTCCTTGACCTTTGCTTTATTTTTTTTCCTTTTTCCTTTTTATTAATTCTCCCTTGATAAGTTGAAAATTTACTTAGGAGAAGGTGAACGATAAAGACGGCTTCTGACTTTATCCACACGGGCAAGCCACTAGTGGTTTTGTGCATGCCTTACTTTGTTGCTTGACTGTAGATTGCCCACAACTAGGTAATCTACAGAGTACCTCAAAGTTTGAAATGTTAAGGTGAGTGTAGGGTCACACATACTCAATTCAAGAGAGATGTTGAAGTGCTGGAACATATCCAGAGAAGGGTAATGAAACTGGTGAGGGGCCTGGAACACAAACACTGTGAGGAGAAGCTGAGGGAACTGAGGTTGTTTAGTCTGGAGAAGAGGAGGCTCAGGGCTGGCCTCATTGCTGTCTACAACTACCTGAAGGGAGGTTGTAGCCAGGTGGGGGTTGGTCTCTTCTGCCAGGCAACCAGCAATAGAAGAAGGGGACACAGTCTCAAGTTGTGCTGGGGGAAGTATGGGCTGGATGTTAGGAGGAAGTTGTTGCCAGAGAGAGTGATTGGCATTGGAATGGGCTGCCCAGGGAGGTGGTGGAGTCACCGTCCCTGGAGGTGTTCAGGAAAAGCCTGGCTGAGGCACTTAGTGCCATGGTCTGGTTGACTGGCTAGGGCTGGGTGCTAGGTTGGACTGGATGATCTTGGAGGTCTCTTCCAACCTGGTTGATTCTGTGATTCTATATAAGGCATTTGCATTCCGTGACCTGGTGGCTGTAACCGTAAGGGTGGCCAGTATTCATGGTAAACATAATCACATTTTATTCTCTCTCCCTGCAGCAAGTAATAGGTTGTTTCAGGGTTTGGGGTGGGTTGTTGGGTTTTTTTTTCTTCAAGTGTTTGCCATTGGTTGTGGAGTGCAGGAAGCTCTGCAGTACACGAAAGTGGGCACAAGTGCAGCCTGGACTGCTTACTTTCAAAATTTTATCACTTGGACAGGAAAGGTTCACAGGATGTCAGGGGTTGGAAGAGACCCAAACAGTCCAACCCCTCTGCCAGAGCAGGACCATACAGTCTAGCTCAGGTCACAGAGGAATGCATCCAGACAGGCCTTGATAGTCTCCAGAGAAGAAGACTCCACAACCTCTTATGGTGTATGGCTGCTCGTCTTGTTTTGTTTTTCACTGAAATACAGGTTTTATCTGTGCAGAAAATCCTCCTGGACTAAGCTAAACTGACAGTTAGTGTGCCAGTGCACTGCATATCTAGCTGTCTTTATTTCAGTACAGCATTGTTCCTTCTCAAATAGTTTATGTTTCTTGGGAATTTAGGCTTGAGGTGAGGAGAAAGTTCTTCACTGAGAGAGTCATTGGCTGCTGGAATGGGCTGCCCAGGGAGGTGGTGGAGTCGCCGTCCTGGAGCTGTTCAAGGCAGGATTGGACGTGGCACTTGGTGCCATGGTCTAGCCTCAAGCTCTGAGGTAACGGCTTGGACTTGATGATCTATGAGGTCTCTTCCAACCTTGGTGATACTGTGAGTAGTTTCCACCCTGCATTGAAAGTGAGCTGAACCATTCTGTAGTTAACCATAGTGGTAGGGCCATGTCCTTAACCTTGGAGAGCTTATGGGCTGCAAATGTGTTAACTAGTATATCCAGTGTTTTAATCTTCTCTCTCCACATCTCATTTAGTGCTCAGACACACAATTAAGATACCATTTGGCAACTACTTTAATTGCTCATGGTGTGTACGAAGCAATGTGAGTTTATTTGTTTTGGTTTGTTTTTTTTCCCTCAGTCTCTTTATTGCAGGTTAAGCTGTACTTACAGTTATTGCAACTTAGCTGCCTCACAATAAACTGTTTAAACCACTGTAATTTCTTCATGTGTCTGGGCCATCAGACACAAGCCATTTAAGCACCACCTAAAAGGAACTATCATTTAATAGCATCACGTAAGCTCAATGTAATGCAAACAAGTGCAATCTGTGTGTACGGAGGAAATGAGGATGCTTTTAGGAGGAAGCATCTGCTTTATAAATATGAGCTAAGAAAGGCTTCCAAGTATTCCCTGTTTGTTAAATGTGAATCTCATCTTCTCCTCAGAAGCCATCTGGAGTAGGCATGATACAGTCACTGCCTTGCTCCGTGTCATTGTCCTATCTGTGCCTCGGAGTGACTTGGCTCTGTGCTGCATGCTTGGTATTAGTGATTGTTTCATGGGTTTCTCTGAACATGGGATTTGTTGCCAAGCTTTGGCACATGACAAAAATCTTTTGTCTTCAATGTACAGGGTTTTGAGGGGGGGTGTTAAGACTTCTAATTTTTTACTTTTATATTTTCTGCTCTCCCTACAGAAACATTGTGAAAGGAATGAGGAGTCTGCGAGAAATACTGCGAAGTGTGGAAACAAAAGCTACGGTGACCTTCAGAATGGTAAGGGAGATGGGAGATGGGAAGATGGGGAAGTCTGCTCTGCAGGAATTCTCTTTATTAGCCAGTGCAGTAGGACAAAAACATATTTATCCTCACTTAACTGGTTGCTGCCTGACCTCCTGCTTGATTTTCTTGGAAGTGATGTATTAAGTTATGCACTTAATTAAAAAACCTGCCTGCTTCAAAGCTCCAAGCCTCAGACCTGGCCATGTGAGTTACTTCTGGGTTTGGGCATTTTAGAGCATTGGCTAGCTCTGGTAGAAGTACAGATATGTGCAGTTTGATAGGGCTCTCCTTGGGTGATAATGTCTTTCGTTCTTCCTTTTCATTGTGTGTGCATGCACTCCTTTTTGTGTTTGCCTGTAGAAGCGTTCAGATCTGGCTCTCACAACAAGCAGTGCCTCTTCAGACTCTCATTGTTCTTCCTGTAAAGCTCCCTTCAATACAGTGCAGAGTGATTGTAATTCTTATTTTTAAATTCTCTTACATATATGTCTGTGTGCATGTTGTGGTTTAGGTTTTTATGTTGGTGTTCTGCATCCTGTTAGGTGAAGTGTCTCTGGTAAAGAAAACATGAAGGAAGTTATTTATGTGCCTTCTTTAGACTTTTAACTGGTTATTCCCTGTCTCTCCCCATTAAAAGATCTTACCCTGAAGTTAGTCAGGAGGTGACAAGGTCAGCAACATGCAAAATTAACAGTCTTGGAAACTTTGCAGCCTTAAAAGCATGGATGTTTTGTGCTTGATTCAGCTTAGTTTTGTGTAACTCCTGAGAATTCTGGCAAGGGAGGGAGGTATGGGGCTTGCATAGGTTTGCATGGCTTTCAGAGATGCAGAATACTAGTGGATAGACCAACTATCTAAGAGCTAAAATGGAAGTCTGAGTAGGAAGATTATACTGGGTGCTTTTTGGCATGTCTATGTGTTTTGGAACTTCTGTTCCAGTGAATCTTCTTGTTGCTTTGGGGGTGACAGTAGATATCCAGCTGAGGATACACATGCGTACAGAAGTTTGCGCAGGGAATTAGAAGGGGTGATGTAAACAGTTGGCACACTCTCAACAGTTGCAACCTTTTCCAGATTGAGAACAGAGTTCAGGGGATTTTTGTTGCTTGCCTCTTGTAGCATTTTGCTGGAACAAGTCAACTCACCATCTGTTGTTCCTGTGCCGCTGCAGAACATGGCACTCAAATTCTCCTGTCTCTGCAACTGGAGAGAGCTCTATAACACCCCTGCAACGTTTGTCCCTAAGGGTAAATCTGAAGGTGTTCATCCAATACATGGGAATTCCACTTTACTGGAATTTTCATTTCATTACTTTTAAAGAGCTGTTAAAGAAGGCAAAGTAAGGAATGTGCTTAAATAAAGGAGCATTTAAAGCATGAAACACATGATGATTATTTTTTCCCCTTAATTTGTGAGATCACAGTGTTCTTCAAGCATAATGATGCTTTCTTTAGCCAAAGGCAGTAAAAACATAAATCAGAGTCTTGGCTTGTTCTGGTTTGTTTGGTCTTATTCAAAACAAGAGTGAAGTTAATTTACAGAGCTACTGTACTCTATGTTAAAATCAAAGACACAAAGTATTTGGTGCTTGCCTTTTGAAAGGCTTAGCAAAAATTGTACTCCTACTTCTGCATGAACCAGAAGAAGTCTTTCTGTTGCTGGCCTATTATTTTTCTCCTCACTTATTAGACTGTAGGAAAAAACATAGGAGAGTTGGCTCCTGAGGATAGGACTGACTAAATAATTGCAAACTGAGATGACAAAATGATACTGGCTAATGTTGTAGAGCCCTAAGCCATTTTGCTCATACTTCCTTGCTATAAAAAGCAGAGAAAAGCCCAGCTAGAAGACTTTCTGTAACTTGTCAGTAGGCATGCATGTAAGGTCTTGGGGTTTCCAGAGAGTTGGCCTGTGACAATACTTCTCTGAGGCACCATCATATATTTAGATTGCTTTTGCTAGGTACACCTATGACATCTCCCTTTCTGGTGTTTAAAAAAGAGCATATACTACTGTGGCTACATTTTAGACTAATTTGGTACTGTAGATGTCATATATTAAGTGAACTAATGCTTCAGTTTATCACAGAATGACAGAAACATCCAGGTTGGAAAAGCCCCTCAGGATCACCAAGTCCAACCTATAACCCTACTCTACAAGGTTCACCTTAAACCATATCCCTAAGCATCACATCCAAACGACCCTTAAACACATCCAGGATGGGTGACTCCACCTCCCATGGCAGCTCATTCCAGGGCCTGACCACTCTCTCAGTGAAAATGTTTTTCCCAATATCCAATCTAAACCTCCCCAGTCTCAGCTTGAGGCCATCCCATCCCCCTTTGTTCTGTCTCCAATTACCTGTGAGGAGAGACCAGCAGCAGCCTCTTCACAATGTCCCTTCAGGTAGTTGTAGACAGCAGTGAGGTCTCCCCTCAGGCTCCTCTAACTCAAACTAACCAGCCCCAGCTCTGTCAGTCACTCCTCATAAGATTTATTCTCCAGGCCCTTCTCCAGCTTCATTGCCCTCTTCTGGACCTGCTCCAGCACCTCCACATCTCTCTTGTATTGTGGTGCCCAAACCTGAACACAATATTTGAGTTGTGGCATCACCAAAGCCCAGTCCAAGGGGACAATCACCTCCCTACTCCTGCTGGCCACAGCATTTTTATTCCAAGCCAGGATGCCAATGGCCTTCTTGGCCACCTGGGCACACTGCTGGCTCATACCCAGCTCCTGTCTATTACAACGCCCAGATCCGTTTATCAGTCATACCTATCTTGGTATTTACAATTTACAGTGGCCTTACAATACAGCTCAATATGTAAATTGCATATAAAATACATATGCAGTAGTTGGAGAAGTTCCAGGATAATAATGGAAGCGTTAGGACAGGAAGTTTGCCCTGCCCTCTGCTCTGTACAGAATATGCNCGTGAGAGAAGACTCTCATATCTGTGTTTTGCTTTTATTCTTATACATCTGGGCAAGCCTATGAGTGAAGTAGACATCACCCTTGTTTTCCTTTCACAGCCTGTAAGCTAGTTCTCACCAAAACATTCTAGCTAGCTTCAAACTAGCACAAGCTTAGAAGGTTGTACTGCTTAGAATTGACAGAGGATACCACATATTTTTGATGTCTGTGTCTGTTTGCATGTTCATCTATTTACAGTGCAAAAAACAATGAGAGATTTGTTGGATGGGGGACAGTGACAAATGCCAAAGATGGTTTTGCAGAGTCAAGTTAACTTGCCTTGCTTTGAGCCCAGCCACTCAATGGCTCAAACAAAGTCAGTGCAATGTCCAAATATGAAGTTCCTAACTCACCTCCCTCCACTATTGCAACAAAAAGAGAAAAGCAGAGTGATTGGCATTGGAATGGGCTGCCCAGGGAGGTGGTGCAGTCACCATCCCTGCAGGTGTTCAGGAAAAGCCTGGATGAGGCACTTAGTGCCATGGTCTGGTTGACTGGCTAGGGCTGGGTGCTAGGTTGGACTGGATGATCTTGGAGGTCTCTTCCAGCCTGCTTGATTCTGTGATTCTATGAGACTAAGCTACAAAAGGCTTTAGGAAGAGTAATATTAACATACAAAGCATTGATCTTTTAAACCTAATACAAAAGTGGCCTGTGGGCTGACTTGCATACAAAAATCTGAGATGGAGGACAGAGTGGAGTACCATCATACTCAAAGGTAGTAATGGTTGTGAGATTGTCTCTGCAGTCCCCATGGCAATCAGTTGTTTTCAGTCATTGAAGTGTTCTTTGCTGTTAGGCCTTTTTGATACCGTGTGCTGGGCTGCATCAAGAGCAGTGTGGGCAGCAGGGCAAGGGAAGGGATTCTCCCCCTTTACTCTGCTCTCCTCAGACCCCACCTGCAGTACTGTGTGCAGTTCTGGAGCCCCCAACACAAGAAGGACATGGAACTGCTGGAGCCAGTCCAGAGGAGAGCCACGAAGATGCTCAGAGGGCTGCAGCAGCTCTGCTATGAGGACAGGCTGAGAGAGTTGGGGCTCTGCAGCCTGGAGAAGAGAAGGCTTGGAGGAGACCTTAGAGTGGCTTTCCAGTATCTGAAGGGAGCCTACAGGAAGGCTGGGGAGGGACTACTGACAAGGTCTGGTAATGTCAGGATGAGGGGGAATGGGTTTAAGCTGGCAGAGGGGAGATTTAGACTGGATGTTAGGAGGAAGTTCTTTCCAGTGAGGGTGGTGAGACACTGGCACAGGTTGCCCAGGGAGGTTGTGGATGCTTCCTCCCTGGAGGCGTTTAAGGCCAGGCTGGATGAGGCCTTGAGCAAGCTGCTCTAGTGGGAGGTGTCCCTGCCTATGGCAGGGGGTTGGAGCTGGATGCTCCTTGAGGTCCCTTCCAACCTAAACCATTCTATGATTCCATTCTATGATTCTATGATGCTTCCTTTCCTACAGTTCTGTAGCAAGAGCATGTAAATGCAGAAGGCTGGGGACATTTCAGAGGAGGGGAGACTGCCACTGTAGCCCTTTTAGCAGCTGTTGTAGCTACTCTAGCTTTCTGAAAAGTGGTACATCTCCTTTTTTGTGTTGGAGAAGGCTTCTCTGATACATCTTTTTTTGTACTGTTCACTAATCTAGACTGCAGCCAGACAACTAGCCCAAGTACTTCTCCATTCTCTCAGTGAAGACTGTTACTGGAGCCCTTTGTCTGATCCACTTCCTGAGTTCATGAACAAGGAAGATCAGTCTTATGTTAGCAATCTTCTTTGTCGGAGGCCTGAGCTGTACGCAGAAGAGAAGTAAGTGTTCTATTTTTTAATTTCAGTTTGTTGGCAAGAGGGAGGAGAGTGTCTGAGTACTCCTTAGTACTGCTAATTATGTCACTGATTCATGTCATAGTGTTTTTTGGGGTTCTTAACTTCTCATCAGAAAACTTGGTGGAAAAATGAAGCATTAAAGCTTGAATGGCCTTTATTTTTTCACAAAAGGAAAGAAGTCCAACAGAAGTCTTCCTTATGCAATGGAAATAATCTCTCTGTGGTTCAGTATAGCTCCACTAGGATATATTGCAGAGCTTTTAATTGTGTGAACCTGCAAAAGAAGGTATTGCCTAGCAGATGAATTATGCAAGAGACGTTTCATGTTACTGCTCCTCTTGTGACATGGGAAAGAGGCTGATGGGATAACTCTTGACCTTCCTCAGAAAAATGTTCTCTCTTCCAGTGCATACTGCCCTCAAGACAACGTAGAAGAGTCTCTTCTTCTCCTCTTAATCAGTGAATCCATGGTAAGCCAAAAATGAGTTTCTAATGCTAATAGTGCAAAGGAATATTTACTGTTTCCATCTCGATTCTCCTGGTGGTTTTATTTACAGAATCTTCTCTAGATAAACAGAAGCAAGGATTCAGCTGCTGAAGAGGGAATCCTGTTTATTCCTTTCTTAGTGACACCACATTAATTAGCTAGAACATCAGTGAAGGGTTTTGACAGTTATCAAGAAGGAAGCGATTGCATTCATCGTAACTGCGTGCAGGTTTTGACATCCAGATATGTTGTCAGGAAACAGAAGTTGCCATTCAAAACATCTATGTGGATTTATAGATCAAGAAAGAGAGGAAGGGAGCCTTGCCTAAAGCCAGGAATGATGGTGGTATCTGGTGTTTGGTGTTTGCAGGTTTCTGCTTGCATTCCTTAGTCCGCAGAGTTAATATATTATAGCTGGTTTAGTCCCAGGTGATCTTTAGCAGTATCTGATGCTGATGATACAGGGAGTTCTCTCACATGCAGAGACACAATGAACTAGAGCAAAATAATGAGATTTCTTCTATTTATAACATCAGTTGCTTAAAAAAAAAAAACAAACTCAACCAACCAGAAAAAAAAAAGCATTTAAGATGAAAGGGAAAATATAGATAAAAACAACTGTATGGAAACTGCATGGTAATAGTTGGATCATTTTCACTTTCTGAGAAGATCCAAACATAAAGAAAATTTGTAAGGTGTGTTTTCTGAAAGTGTATAAGGGAAGTTGCTTTGCCTTAAATGCTGTGTGGTTACTCTAGAGCTCAAAGTGAGACTGAAAAAACCTTGGAGCCTCTTAGAAGCTTTTACCCAGTTTTTAAACAGCTTGAAAGGAGATATTGGGGAAGTATAGGCTGGATGTTAGGAGGAAGTTCTTCACAGAGAGAGTGATTGGCATTGGAATGGGCTGCCCAGGGAGGTGGTGGAGTCGCTGTCCCTGGGGGTGTTCAGGACAAGCCTGGATGAGGCACTTAGTACCATGGTCTGGTTGACTGGCTAGGGCTGGGTGCTAGGTTGGACTGGATGATCTTGGAGGTCTCTTCCAACCTAGTTGATTCTATTCTAATTTAGCTTTGTTTTAGTTTTTACTTCCTTTAGTTTTTGTATTTCTGTTTCTTCTGACAAAGGTCTTTCCTCCCTCCTGCAAACGTCTTCAGAATGTGGCACTTTCATATCGTTTGCTTTTAAAATTTGGGGGGGAAAACTGCAGAGATTGGACCACCCCAAAATATTAAATTGGCTTAAAACCTACATACTTCTGAGCATTACTATGGTTCATACTTTTTAGTGCTTTCTGGAAAAGCCTATGCAGTACATCTGCCTTGTGTTTTCAAGGGCTTTCCTGCAGTTACAAGGTCTTGTAATTGAAGTAGAGACTCCATGAGTGAGGGCTTGTAGAACACTAAATGCCCTTGTATTAAAATCAGAATAACTCAGGTCAGTGTGGCTTAGCAGGGCCAACCCAAGCAGCAGGAGGCAGCTAGCTCTTCTGGGACTGAGCTTCAGTCAGAAAGACCTTGAACTCTAATCTTGTTCTGTTGAGGGGAGTTAGTTATACCTGTTTTATCCAATAGTGTGTAAAATGATGTGCTAGTTTGAGCCTAGCTGGAATGTTTTGGTGAGAAGGACTAGATCATAGGCTGTGAAAAGAAAACAATGGTGAGGTCTGCCTCACTCATAGGCTCGCTGAGAAGTATAGAAACAAGAATCAAAACATAGATAACTCACTTCTGCTGCTGGTGAGCTCCAAGCTGCATCTCTCCCTCTCCTAACCACACCCTCCGTTTCTCTGACTAATCCACTTTGCTTCCTAACCCCCTGGCCGAGCCTCCATTCTTCCATGGGACTGGGATAAGGTTGAGAGGGATAGGGGGGAAAGTAAAAGGGTGGTTGGGAGCCCCTCCTGGGGACTCAGGTTTCTGGGAGGGCTGTTGTGTTTCTGTATTCCCTTTTCCCTTGTCTATTTCTGTCTATAACTGTATATACTGTAAATATCTGCTTGTCTATTGTGCCAGCTGTAAATATAAGCTTCATTCAATTTCCAGAGCCGGCTGAGTCTAGTCTGGGTGATTTCTGAAGTGTGGAGGGGTGGGGAACACCCAAACCATCACAAATGGCAAACTGGTCCTGTAACTTAAATTATGGATGAAGCAGTGTGGAAATGCTATTGATAGGATCTAGGCTGCTGTGCTGACCTCAAGGCTGAATAAGTAAATTTGTATTTGTTTAAGTGCTGTTGTCTATGTATAGAAACTTTATGGAAGTAGATGCAAAGCATTTTGATTTGCTTGCCAGGAGTTTGTTTTAATAAAGATGCAGGAGAATTGTGTAGGAATATAGCTGTGTATAGAAATACACTTAGGATCCATGGGAATAGGATTCCTAAGAGAAGGAGCAGAGGCAGCTCTCTGATTCTTACATGTGCTTGCTACCCATAAATAATATTCTGTAGATGTATAGTATTAAGAAGGGAAAATTCTGTTTGATTTATGACATGAGACCTCTTTTCCATGATGGCTTTGTAGGCTAGTGAATTTTTGCAGGTAAAGGTTTGTTGTTTGTTTGAATTTTTTTGGTTTGAATTCTAAAAAAGCTTGCCAAAGCTTGTAGAAAACATGTGAACCCAAAGCAGATTCCCACTTGAGGTCTAGTTGATGGGAGATTGACCATGAGCCAGCAATGTGCTCTCATGGCATTCTGGGGTGTATTAGAGGGGCTGTGGTTAGGAGGTCGAGAGAGGTTCTCCTGCCCCTCTGCTCTGCCCTGCTGATGCCACATCTGGAGTATCGTGTCTGGTTCTGGGCACCCCAGGTCAAGAGGGACATAGAACTGCTTTAGCGTGTCCAGTGCAGAGCTGCAAAGATGGCTAAGAGAATGGAACATCTCTCTTATGAGGAGAGCCTGAGGGAGCTGGGGCTGTGCTGCTTGGAGGAGACTGAGAGGTGACCTCATCAATGTTCATAAATATGTGCAGGGTGAGTGCCAGGAGGCTGGAGCCAGGCTCTGCTGGTGATGCCTGATGACAGGACAAAGGGCAATGAGTGGAAGCTGAGGCATAGGAAGTTTCACTGAAACATGAGGAGGAATTTTTTCCCTGTGAGGGTGACAGAGCACTGGAACAGGCTGCCCAGGGGGGCTGTGGAGTCTCCCTCCCTGGGGATATTCAGAACCTGCCTGGATGCTTTCCTGTGTGATCTGCTCTAGGTAACCCTGCTCTGGCAGGGGGGTTGGACTGGATGAGCTTTTGAGGTCTCTTCCAGCCCCTGACATTGTGTGATTCTATGATTCTCCCTGCTGATACAGTGTTAACAACTGAATAAAACATTTTTCTTGCTGGAGAGTGTTTCAGTGGCAATTGCTAATGATATGTTTGCGTAGGCCAGTAAGCAGCAAAGCTGGTGCTCTCGGATTTTGGCTGGGTTCTGCATTCTTTCACTAGGCATAATTATGAACCCCTTTTAATGAAAGAGAAGTACACACTGAGGTTGGCTTCAGCTTCTCTGACACTTGATTGCCCTGTCAGAGGAAAGCTTGCCAGAAAGGTGGTATTTCTGTCTGATTTTTGAAGAGACAAAAGAGCAACCGTGCCGTGGTATTTCTTTTGCAGGACTGTAAAGCTTAACCGCTGTTCTACATGCCTCTTCTACTTTTGCCACTCCAAAGTGAGCTCAAGGGGGACAAAAGTGGGGGAGGAAGACTGGAAGAATTAACATTTGGAGGGGACACAGAGCAAAGATGGTGGGCAGAGGCCAATGGGATGAAAATTAACAAGGCCAAGTGCAGGGTTCTGCACTTTGGCCACAATAACCCCAAGCAGTGGTACAGGCTGGGGACAGAGTGGCTGAAAGCAGGCAGGAAGAAAGGCACCTGGGGGTACTGGTAGAGAGTAGGCTGAACATGAGCCAGCAGTATGCCCAGGTGGCCAAGAGAGCCAATGGCATCCTGGCCTGGATCAGGAACAGTGTGGCCAGTAGGATGAGGGAGGTTATTCTGCCCCTGTACTCAACACTGGTCAGGCCACACCTTGAGTGCTGTGTCCAGTTCTGG
>WAAF01004052.1:33935-55527 GCA_013400475.1 Tricholaema leucomelas | reverse complement strand
ACCGTCCCTGGAGGTGTTCAAGCAAAGCCTGGATGAGGCACTTAGTGCCATGGTCTGGTTGACTGGCTAGGGCTGGGTGCTAGGTTGGACTGGATGATCTTGGAAGTCTCTTCCAACCTGATCTATTCTATTCTATTCTATTCTATTATATTCTATTCTATTCTATTCTATTCTATTCTATTCTATTCTATTCTATTCTATTCTATTCTATTCTATTCTATGATGCACTGCAGAGAAGCATAAATCATCAGAGATCCTTAAAGTAAATATGCCATAAATTTAATGAAAAGGAGGCGTAGTAGCTATTGCAAGAGCTGTAGATCTGCAACACCTTTCCTTGCTCTGAGCCACCCATAGCCAAGGTGCAGGTCAGTGCTAGGTAGTTTGCTGCTGCAATTCACTCTGTTTTTCTGTTTGCTTGTCTTACTAAGTTGAAGCTAACATCTACTTCACCAGGATCTGTCTGTCTCCCTAGAAGATGCTATAGGGCTTACAAGAACTGTTCCTGTAAGGAGGAGAGGGAGGAAAGAAACCACCTTTAAGGTGTTGTGAGTCAGATTCTGCACTGTAGAAATACTTCCCTGTTTCTTAGTGGTGCTGGGTTTTGGCTTATGATGCTGCTGCAGCTTTTCCTCCTATCCCTTTATTGGAAGGGAGCCATTTTGCATGTTCTCATGAAATGAGAATATGTTTTGAAGGGGTAATTAAGGGTCCCTTCATTATTTCACTCACCCTGCCTCAAAGCCTAAGTATGTAAAAGATTTCCAGATGACCAAATAACACAGTAGCCTCTTTCATACTTTGAAGATGCTTCTGTTTGGTATATCAACACAATGACAGTTCAGAGACTGTTTCTTCCTGACACTCTCCTGAGTTTGCTTTCTGTAATCTCTCTGTCCTATTGTAAATATAAACCTGTTTTCATAAGCTAAGGCATCTCCATAAACAATGAAAAGCATCTGAGTTGTCAAGTTTGGCAAGTATTTCTCCTTCAACCCAGCTGTTATTTCGTTAGGGTGGTTGGCTCTAGAGTTCTCACGAAGGAATCTAGTGAAACAAATCAGTCAGCCTGAGGATTACCACAGTCAGGGCTTTTAAAGGGGGTTGTGGCCTCCTGGCTAAATTCTCCTTCTTTAGGCATAGCCTGAGTTATGACTTGGAAGGGCTGTGTTTATGGGAGGAGGAAAATGCTCAGTTTCTGACCAAGGAGCAGGCCAGCTGATGACAGCCTTTACAGAGCTTAGGCTGTGATAGAATGATGTGTTCCTATCACGTGTTGGAAAAAAATGGTCTGGCCTGTTCTTAAATCAGTAATCCTCCTCCTTACTGTGTTTAACCCATCAAAACCACTGTCCTCATGTTTGTGGGGGCTACCAAGGATATACTGTGATCTGTTGCAGTGTGGTTTCTCCGCTTTGTGCTACCACTGGCAGTGGTACTGGTTCTGCCATCATGCTGCAGGGGAGGTTTGACAGGACTAACCCTTAGATACAGTTATGTTTGTTTGAATAACCATTCTCAGAAGCATTCAGAGTTGACTCCACTGCCTTTTAATGTTAGCTGGAAGTTTCTCAGAGCCAGAAATGAAACATTTTCTATTACTATTTGTGTTTACGTTTGAGATAGAGTAGGAAAAAAAATGTTCTTTGTTTATATGTGTAAACCTTCCCTTCTTGAATCTGAAGTCCAGCATTGAGTCTGAAATCTCTTTATTCATCCCTGGCAGTGCTGCTTCTTACAACTGGAGATTCTGCCTCATTTGTGATAGGACAAGGAGCAGTGGATGTAAGCTGCAGCAAAGGAGAGGTTCCACCTCAACACAAGGGGGAACTTCTTTACTATAAGGGTCCCAGAGCACTGGCACAGGCTCTACAGAGAGGTTGTGGAGTCTCCTTCTCTGGAGACTTTCAAGGCCTATCTGGATGCATTCCTCTGTGACCTGCCCTAGATTATGGTCCTGGGTCTGGCAGGGGGGTTGGACTCAATGATCTGTGATCAGTGATATGGACAGAGGAATTGAGTGCACCCTCAGCNGGCTCAAACTAGCACAGTATGGGTCTTCCTCTGATTGCTCATGCGCAGAGGCTGTCTCTGCCACCTGCTTCACTCCTCCACCAACCTTCCTAGTTTCTAATTGTTTACTGCTCTGTTATCTTAAGCCAAATGCATACTTTTGTGATGGCTGTGCAAGGAGGACTGCAACTCCATTCAAAATCCCCTTTCTTCCCTGCCTGTGGCCTCTTGCCACGAATTGATCGGATCAAACATGTATTTCTCACATCATCGGGTGGTCAGCAGCCACCTGGGCAAAGCAGGGTTCCAGGTTTGCGGGCTGGAGCAGTCCGATTGAGTGCTGTTGTTATGGAGGCAGGGAATTGATATGGCCAAGTCGGGAATTATATAAAAAATAGTTATTTTATTTCCCTGAAAACTGCCCCCAAAACTGTATACAGAAATTAATTTAGTTTTTAATTAGCAGGTTCTTAGTTGGTTGAGAAGATCCACATGGATGCCACAGGTAGACTTGACTATTTTAGAAGGCAGAAGTTGGAAAAGGCTTGAGCTATTAACTAGAGCGTTCCCCCACTATCAAGATGAGGCTGAACCAAAGCTACTCACAGCAGAATCAGGCTGGCTTGAATGGAAGGGCGCTCCAAAGGCTTGTCCCTGCGGGTCTGTCAGAAGTCTCCCAGGGTCGTTAAGGAGCTATGAAGCTGCACAAAGGAGGTGCTTAAGGCGGACGCAGTCCTTCGGAGCTTGTCTTTCGGAGCGACAGGGGCTCCCTGTGCAGAAGCTATCCAGGCGGGGCGGGGAGAACTCCAAGGCAGGAACGAACTCCACGGCAGGAGCACCCCAAGGCGGGAAGGCCCCCCAGGATTTATACCCTTCCCAGACACAGAGCTGAGTCAGCACTGCCTGGGCGCGCAGAGCACAGCCAATGCCCAGCCGAGTGCAGCGCGGGCCCGGCACGGGGCGCCCCTCGTGCCGGAAGGGTCCCTTGCCCGCCCCCTCCACGCCTGTAGGGCAGGGGCAGGGGAGCAGCTCTGTTCGCGCCTTTTCCTCTCCCATTCAAACCGCAGAGGGAGGGAGAGGAATTTTGGGGTATACAGGACACTCCAGGACACTCTTCCAAACCCTAACACCCTATGACACTGTTCCAGCACACATACCAGGTAGCATGGCCTTTTTCTTTTCTTCTTTTTCTTTGTTTTTCTGGCTCTCTGTTCATTCATACTGAATATGAATCTCCTTGTGTCCAAAACTAACACTCTCAATGCCTGTATAACAAAGCTTAAAAATGTCATCCTCATCTGATCTGCAGTTTGGATAAAAAAGGTGGTTTGACTTTGGAAAGCTTGAGGATACAGAGCAGATAGTGAGGGTGGAAGACACAGGGGCTTGTCCTGCTCTTTTACTGATGAGAGCAAACTTATGTTTGTGAACATGCTTTTAACAGAATAAATTTAGACTCCTGTATTTTTAAGCATAAGTGTAAACAAAACCTGTTAGCTGTATGGTTCTTAACTTCATAAAATAATAAGAGTGGCTTGGCAAAGGAGAAGGGTTGGGGTTGTTTAAATTATCATAGAATCATAGAGTGGTTTAGGTTGGAAGGGACCTCAAGGATCATCCAGCTCCAACCCCCTGCCATAGGCAGGGACACCTCCCACTAGAGCAGGCTGCTCAAGGCCTCATCCAGCCTGGCCTTAAACACCTCCAGGGAGGAAGCATCCACAACCTCCCTGGGCAACCTGTGCCAGTGTCTCAGCACCCTCATTGTGAATAACTTCCTCCTAACATCCAGTCTAAATCTCCCCTCTGCCAGCTTAAACCCATTCCCCCTCGTCCTGACATTACCAGACCTTGTCAATAGTCCCTCCCCAGCCTTCCTGTAGGCTCCCTTCAGATACTGGAAAGCCACTCTAAGGTCTCCTCGAAGCCTTCTCTTCTCCAGGCTGTTTGTTTATTTTCCCTGTGTTTTTTTTGTTTCTTTTGTAGGGTTTGTTTTGTGGTCGTTAGGTTTTTGAGGGGTTTGGGGCTGGGATTTTTTTTGTGTGTGTCGATGTTGAATGACACTAAGCCCAGTGATGATACGACAGCTGGATAACCATCATGAATTTTTTCTTGAGGGATATTGAACTATGACAGCTGAGAGACAACTGGGAGGACAGGATTACCTGCTCTGTTGGTTCCTGCCAAATCATGATGGTGCACTTAAAATAGCAAACACGACTGTGTCTTTAGCTGCTCTGCAAGGCAAATCTGTTTATTTGGGATCTGCAAAAGATGCACTGCAGGATAGTTTTTAGTGGGAAATCATAGAATCAACCAGGTTGGAAGAGACCTCCAAGATCATCCAGTCCAACCTAGCACCCAGCCCTAGCCAGTCAACCAGACCATGGAACTAAGGGCCTCATCCAGGCTTTGCTTGAACACCTCCAGGGACAGCGACTCCACCACCTCCCTGGGCAGCCCATTCCAATGCCAATCACTCTCTCTGGCAACAACTTCCTCCTAACATCCAGCCTATACTTCCCCCAGCACAACTTGAGGCTGTGTCCCCTTGTTCTGTTGCTGGTTGCCTGGGAGAAGAGACCAACCCCACCTGGCTGCAACCTCCCTTCAGGTAGTTGTAGACAGCAATGAGGTCCCCCCTGAGCCTCCTCTTCTCCAGGCTAAACACCCCCAGCTCCCTCAGCCTCTCCTCATGGGGTTTGTGTTCCAGGCCCCTCACCAGCCTTGTTGCCCTTCTCTGGACATCTTCCAGCACCTCAACATCTCTCTTGAATTGAGGAGCCCAGAACTGGACACAGTACTCAAGGTGTGGCCTGACCAGTGTTGAGTACAGGGGAAGAATAACCTCCCTTGTCCTACTGGCCACACTGTTCCTGATCCAGGCCAGGATACCATTGGCTCTCTTGGCCACCTGGGCACACTGCTGGCTCATCTTCAGCCTACTCTCTACCAGTACCCCCAAGTGCCTTTCTTCCTGGCTGCTCTCAGCCACTCTGTCCCCAGCCTGTAGCGTTGCTTGGGGTTGTTGTGGCCAAAGTGCAGAACCCTGCACTTGGCCTTGTTAAATCTCTTCCTATTGGCCTCTGCCCACCCATCCAGCCTGTCCAGGTCCCTCTGCAGGGCTCTCCTTTGGTAATTGCATCTTGAATAAATAGTTACAATGTCAGTTGCTGAAGGCAGGGTAGAGAACTTGTTTCTTCTGTTTTGCTGTACGAGTCTTGTTTCCAGTCTTGCAAAGGGGATGCAGATTTGGGGAAGATAGAGTCAAAAATCTGTGCTTATGAAAAGAAATGTGTAACTTTGTTACCCAAGACAGTATCCATAAGCAAATTTCATTATTTTTTCCCTCTCATCCTTTTGTGTATGGAATCATAGAATGGGTTGGGTTGCAAGGGACCTCAAAGATCATCTAGTTCCAACCCCCTGCCATAGCCAGGGACACCTCCCACTAGAACAGGTTGCTAGTGTAGGGCTGGTGGACTGTATTCCTGGGGGGGGCAAGTCTGTCTTGCTTTCATTGATGTTTGCAGAATTAGTTCTGCTACAGGATAAGATGTTAAAATACACCTGGTGAGATAAAAAATATATCTCTAAGGTCATATTTGATAACTGTTAATAATGAGCTGTTTTGCTGAAACATCTGAGTGGGACACCTGTAACTTTTGATCTGTTGCTTACCAGGAATGGGACAGATGTCACACAGTTTACAGGGCAGTAAGTTTTCATTTGCTGTGCTTCTGGTCTGAAGTGGAGGAAGCTGGAAGAGTTTTGAGAGTGACTAGGCTATAGTATTTCTTCCCATTTTCTTGCAGTCAAGAATGAATATTTCCTTTATGTGTAGGTGATGGGAACCTTCAAGTGCTGTGTAGAGATCATCAGTAAGAGGTGAAAAGCCTTTTCTACGTGAATGAGTCTTTGCTGCTGTGATGAATCCATTCCTTTTGTTGGCAGTACAGACAAAACAGCTAGAATGGAGCTGCAGAGGATACAGGCTAAATATTTCCCATTTCTTTGCAGTAGAGGCATGGACTCAAACTATTGCTTGATTTCAAAGGCTTGTTTTGTCAATCTTGCACACAGAGCATTTGTTTTTCTTTCTTAATGCTAGTATTGAGTCACAGCAATTACATTATTACAGTACACTGTGTAAAACATGCTGATGTTCTGTATAGATGGGTTGCAGTGGATCTGGCAATTATGTCTATTATGAAAAGACACAAGTTGAACATTAGAATGCCCATGAATTAGGGGACAGGCAGCAGGCTCTCATTAAGGGTTTTAATTGCTTTATTTTTCTTCTTTGAAAAAAAAGCAGGGGGAACCATGTATCAAAGGGAGCAATTAAAGGATACTTCATAGCTAATTGCTGTGAGAAGGGTCTGCTACATGGAATATGCTCTTTGTAATTCATATGATTGCTTGATGTTTTATTAAGAAGCTCATCTTTGTACTGGTGTAGAATTCATTTTCTGCAACGTAACTGCACGCCTGACGACTCTGGAGGGAATGGCTGTTTGGATTTGCTGTGGCTCTTCTCTTTTCTGCATGTAATAAGCATCCCATAAATCAGCTACAGTAATCGGGGTCGTGATGTACAGAAAGTCCCCTGTGGATAGGTGGCTTATGTAGTTTGCAGGTAAGTGTGTTGTATATATGGATAGGAAGGCACAAGCTGTCTGTTGCTCAGCTGGGTCATTAGTTAAATTGCACATCCCCAGAAAGGCAGATCTCTTCCCTATTGTCAGAGCCAGCATGGCTCTGAAAGTCCCATGCTGTTGTATTGCTGTGATTTGGAGATAGACCTAACAAACCCTGAACTCCAGATAATTCTGTGCCTGGTCGAGTTGAACACCTGAGTTGGGCTTCTGTAGCAGGAACAGTGTGGCCAGTAGGACAAGGGAGGTTATTCTTCCCCTGTACTCAGCACTGGTCAGGCCACACCTTGAGTGCTGTGTCTAGCTCTGGGCTCCTCAATTCAAGAGAGATGTTGAGGTGCTGGAATGTGTCCAGAGAAGGGCAACAAGGCTGGTGAGGGGCTTGGAACACAAACCCTATGAGGAGAGGCTGAGGGAGCTGGGGGTGTTTAGCGTGGAGAAGAGGAGGCTCAGGGGGGACCTCATTGCTGTCTACAACTACCTGAAGGGAGGTTGTAGCCAGGTGGAGGTTGTTCTCTTCTGCCAGGCAACCAGCAATAGAACAAGGGGACACAGTCTCAAGTTGTGCCAGGGGAAGTATAGGCTGGATGTTAGGAGGAAATTGTTGCCAGAGAGAGTGATTGGCATTGGAATGGGCTGCCCAGGGAGGTGGTGGAGTCACCGTTCCTGGAGGTGTTCAGTAAAAGCCTGGATGAGGCCCTTAGTGCCATGGTCTGGTTGACTGGCTGGGGCTGGGTGCTAGGTTGGACTGGATGATCTTGGAGGTCTCTTCCAACCTGGTTGATTCTATTTCTACATAGTGCCAGAGACGTCTGGCACTGAGTGACGGTGCCAGTCTGTGCTGGATGTGTGTGGCCTGCAGGTGGGCTGTGTCACTGGACTGCAGAAAGGGGAGGTCTGAAGGTGCTTGCTATGCTCTGTGCTGCTCAGTCTGAGCTGACTGCAGGCTGTGTCTTATCTCTCCAAGTCAGATGGGTGTCATGTCTGAGCCACCTGCATGCACAGCTGAATTGTCTCATGCATTCCCAAATAGCAGAAGTGGTGCACCTCTGTGTTTCTCCATTACCTAAGGAGTACCTCAAATAAAGGGGCATTGTGTATTTTTTTGCTCTGTATTTTTTTGCATCGTTTCCTAATGGTGACACTCCTCTTAGCAGCATCAGTGACCTTCTCCATCCCATGCAACAGCCTTGAACAGAGGTTCTCTACTTTTAGTGATGTGACTCACTATCTCTCTGCTGGTGTGCTGTGAGGCGTGTCTGTGTGACAATGGAAACAGCCGAGAGGGAAGAGCCATGCTGGGGGTGTCGCAAATGTATTTGTGGCTACATTCTAGTGGGAGGTGTCCCTGCCTATGGCGGGGGGTTGGAGCTGGATGCTCCTTGAGGTCCCTTCCAACCTAAACCATTCTATGATTCTATGATTCTATGGTTTTATTGCTGCTTCTGGTGGAGGATGAGGAAGTAATGCGGTAGGGCAATTTAGGAATTGCTGCTTGCACACCATTTGGAGCTTAGTGGTCTACAAATAACCCTTCGTCGTTGTGTTCAAGGAAAATTAGTGATCTAAACCAACAGAAACAGATATTTAAACAAAAAAGTTGATGCAAATATCTTAGGATTTACGCATTGTAGAATGCCCAGGTGGCCAAGAGAGCCAATGGCATCCTGGCCTGGATCAGGAACAGTGTGACCAGTAGGAGGAGGGAGGTTATTCTGCCCCTGTAGTCAGCACTGGTCAGGCCACACCTTGAGTGCTGTGTCCAGTTCTGAGCTCCTCACTTCAAGAGAGATGTTGAGGTGCTGGAATGTGTCCAGAGAAGGGCAACAAAGCTGGTGAGGGGCCTGGAACACAAACCCTATGAGGAGAGGCTGAGGGAGCTGGGGTTGTTTAGCCTGGAGAAGAGGAGGGTCAGGGGAGACCTCATTGCTGTCTACAACTACCTGAAGGGAGGTTGTAGCCAGGTGGGGTTGGTCTCTTCTGCCAGGCAACCAGCAACAGAACAAGGGGACACAGTCTCAAGTTGTGCCGGGGGAGGTCTAGGCTGGATGTTAGGAGGAAGTTGTTGGCAGAGAGAGTGATTGGCATTGGAATGGGCTGCCCAGGGAGGTGGTGGAGTCACTGTCCCTGGAGGTGTTCAGGAAAAGCCTGGATGAGGCACTTAGTGCCATGGTCTGGTTGACTGGCTAGGGCTGGGTGCTAGATTGGACTGGATGATCTTGGAGGTCTCTTCCAACCTGGTTGATTCTATTCTAATGAGATTTGCACTCTTTGGGTTTGGTTGGTTGTTTTCTTGTATCTCTCTGTATCTATCTATGAGAATGTGAGAACTTCTTAAATTTTTTTTAGCAGCAATTGGAAATATTTTCAATTTTAAAAAATTGTTGGGATAGACCTGACAGTTTGGTTGCTTAGTGGTTGCTATATGGAAGTGTAGAGACTAACAGATTGCAGACCTTCTATGGCTTTGAGATTTGAAAGCTTGAACAAAATAAGCAGGTTTATAGCCTCCTTGGAAAGAGTCTTTGTCATGCCAATGTTGTTTTAACTGCTGTCTGCTTAGGTAAAGTAGGATATGTTCAGTATGACTACAGTTTTAGAATATTGCATCCTTGTGATATGTCTCATTCTTGCTTATTGCAGGATGTGGACATACTCTTCCCTCTAGTACCAGTTATCTGTTAGCAGATGTTAATGGGAGCTTACCAGTTCTGATTAATCTTCTATCTGCACTAATGCATCAACTTAATAAAACATAGCTTAGCACTAGAGAAATACCCAAAAAAGATGAGACTAATGATAGACTGATGATGAGATTACAGAGAATGAGAGCTACTGGGGTGTGCTGGAGGGGTTGCACCGCCGGAACCCTGGACACGTCCCTTGGTGGGGTTATGCAGGGCATATCTTGGCTGTGTCTGGAGATTGTGGCTGATAGATCTGGTGGGCAGTGGGGTAAAAATCTTGTAGTGATTATGTATTGTGCTGCATTCACATACCAATGACTGCCATCATTGAGTGCACCCTCAGCAAGTTTGCAGATGACACCAAGCTGTGTGGCACAGTTGACTTGCTGGAGGGCAGGGATGCCATCCAGAGGGACATGGACAGGCTGGAGAGGTGGGCCCAGGCCAACCTCATGACGTTTAATAAGGCCAAGTGTAAGGTCCTGTACCTGGGTCAGTGCAATCCCAGGCACAGCTCCAGGCTGGGTGGTGAATGGCTGAGAGCAGCCCTGAGGAGAAGGACCTGGGGGTCTGGGTTGATGAAAAGCTCAACATGAGCCTGCAGTGTGCACATGCAGCCCAGACAGCAACCCTGTGCTGGGCTGCATCAAGAGCAGTGTGGGCAGCAGGGCAAGGGAGGGGATTCTCCCCCTTTACTCTGCTCTCCTCAGACCCCACCTGGAGTACTGTGTGCAGTTCTGGAGCCCCCAACACAAGAAGGACATGGAACTGCTGGAGTGGGTCCAGAGGAGAGCCACGAAGATGATCAGAGGGCTGCAGCAGCTCTGCTATGAGGACAGGCTGAGAGAGTTGGGGCTCTGCAGCCTGGAGAAGAGAAGGCTTCGAGGAGACCTTAGAGTGGCTTTCCAGTATCTGAAGGGAGCCTACAGGAAGGCTGGGGAGGGACTATTGACAAGGTCTGGTAATGTCAGGACGAGGGGGAATGGGTTTAAGCTGGAAGAGGGGAGATTTAGACTGGATGTTAGGAGGAAGTTCTTTACAGTGAGGGTGGTAAGACACTGGCACAGGTTGCCCAGGGAGGTTGTGGATGCTTCCTCCCTGGAGGTGTTTAAGGCCAGGCTGGATGAGGCCTTGAGCAAGCTGCTCTAGTGGGAGGTGTCCCTGCCTATGGCAGGGGGTTGGAGCTGGATGATCCTTGAGGTCCCTTCCAACCTAAACCATTCTATGATTCATCCATTTTATGATTCATCTCATCGGTAGTGCTGACTACCACCTGGCAGTGACGAGAAATGGGTGGGTAGGCCACCCTTATCTAACCTGGAATGTCACTTACCCCGGTGTGTCCTCTAAATAGCCGTCTCAGAGTTGTTCTGTATGTGTCTAGCTCCTTTTTTTTACTTTCTTAAAGTGGCAGTCTTGGTTAAATCCAAACAGAGCTTAAACTTTAATTGTTTTGGGGTTGGTTTGTTGGGTTCTTTTTTACATTCTTATTTGTTCAGTTGTACCAACAAAGGTAGCAATCTGTGTGTTCCTCTGTGATCTGTGTTAGATAGGATTGTCCTGCTCAGGCAGGGGGGTTGGACTTGATGATCTCTTCGGGTCCCTTCCAACCCCTAACATCCTGTGATCCTATGCTTCTGGTTGCAGATGTTCTTTTCAGAATTGGCTCCCTCTTCTCATCCAATCTAGTCTTCTGAACAGTTTTTTTTGTATCACAAATTGCATCTTTTTGCAGTAACACAAAAGAGAAGAATACTTTGGCAGCTACAAGAATTGGTGAAAAGCATTTGTGTAAACACTCGACAGAGTCTGACCTCTCAGTTTACCTTTATCTGCAGTCACCATTTAGCTTTTGGTTGTGATTTGTGTTAGTTGTCAGTAATTGTGTTTGCTGTCTCAGCTGGAGGCTGTGATGAAGAGTGCTTGGAACTGGAGCATTACACAGATAACATTATGATGAAACAGCTGCAGCTTAATCATAATGAAGTATGTGTGGGCTTTGAGGGCTGTATATTCTGGAAATTTTTGTCACAATTCCTATGTTTAACCTTTTTTAGGGGAAAACAAAAATCTTCCAACAATTAGAAAGGAATAGATGTAAGGCTACAGTAATAAGTATTGTAAAATCAATTTCGTAACCTTCCTGCTTCAGGGAGGGAATGTTTTGTTTGGCTTTGCCCCAGGAGAAACTGCTGGTAATCTTAATTTCTGATCTTTTAGATGTCTAGACCTGAATGTCAGATATTGCTCCCCTTTCAGCTGAGGAGCCCAGGGCGCTATACCTGTGCTATCACTCAGTGCTAGTGCTCAGTGGGATCCAGTACTGTTTTCCTCAGAGGTTAAGCAGTCTGGGTGAAACCCTCTGTGCTCAAAAATCAGAGAGACTTTTCTGTTTACTCTGGTGTGATGGTTTGGGTGTTCCCTCCCCCCCACACACTTTGGAAGTCACCCAGACTAGACTCAGCCAACTCTAGACATTGAATGAAGCTTATATTTACAGCTGGCACAATATACAAGCAGATATTTACACTATATACAGTTATAGACAGAAATAGACAAGAGTGATGGTTTGGGTGTCCCCTGCCCCCCCACACTTTAGAAATCACCCAGACTAGACTCAGCCAGCTCTGGAAAGATAAATGAAGTTTGTATTTACAGCTAGCACAATATCCAAGCAGATATATACAGTAGATACAGTTATAGACAGAAGTAGAAAAGGTAAAAGGTAATACAGAAACACAACAGCCCTCCCAGACACCTGAGTCCCCAGGAGGGGCTACCAACCACCCCTCACCTTCCCTCTATCCTGTCTCAACCTTACCCCAGTGCCAAGGAAGAATGGAGGTTCAGCCAGGGGGGGTTAGGAAGCAAAGTGGATTAGGAAAGAAAAATGGAGGATGAGATTAGAAAGATGCAGCTCAGAGCTCGCCAGCAGCAGAAGTGGTTATCTATGTTTTTATTTCTTGTTCTTATACAACAACCCCATGCAGAGCTACAGGCTGGGGTCAGAGTGGATGGAGAGCAGCCAGACAGAGAGGGATCTGGGGGTGCTGATCGATACCCGCCTGAACATGAGCCAGCAGTGTGCCCAGGTGGCCAAGAGAGCCAATGGCATCCTGGCCTGTATCAGGACTGGTGTGGCCAGCAGGAGCAGGGAGGTCATTCTGCCCCTGTACTCTGCACTGGTTAGACCACACCTTGAGTACTGTGTCCAGTTCTGGGCCCCCCAGTTTAAGAGGGACATTGAGATGCTTGAACGTGTCCAGAGAAGGGCAACGAGGCTGGTGAGAGGCCTCGAGCACAGCCCTACGAGGAGAGGCTGAGGGAGCTGGGGTTGTTTAGCCTGGAGAAGAGGAGGCTCAGGGAAGACCATGTTGCTGTCTACAACTACCTGAGGGGTGGTTGTAGCCAGGAGGAGGTTGCTCCCTTCTCTCAGGCAGCCAGCACCAGAACAAGAGGACACAGCCTCAAGCTACGCCAGGGGAAATTTAGGCTTGAGGTGAGGAGAAAGTTCTTCCCTGAGAGAGTCATTGGCTACTGGAATGGGCTGCCCAGGGAGGTGGTGGAGTCGCCGTCCCTGGAGCTGTTCAAGGCAGGATTGGACGTGGCACTTGGTGCCATGGTCTAGCCTTGAGCTCTGTGGTGAAGGGTTGGACTTGATGATCTATGAGGTCTCTTCCAACCTTGGTGATACTGTGATACATCTCAGCAAGCCTATGAGGGAAGTAGACAGCACCATTTGTTTTCCTTTCACAGCCTGTAATCTAGTTCTTCTCACCCAAAACATTCTAGCTAGCTTCAGACTAGCACATCTGGGATTGAAAGCCCTCTGTGCTCAGAAAACAGACTGGATTCTTGAGGTAAATCTTAGTCTGTGGCATATGGTATTTTGGGACATCCTTGCAAACTGCTGGACTGCTTGTTTTCTTTCAAAAGCAGAGTTTAATTTTGATTTAAGCTGAACAATGCACTGATAAATAATGCAAAATTAACACATTCTAAAAAATAAATTATTTGGTATTGTCTAACTCAGACCTCTAAAGATGCTCAGAGGGCTGGAGCAGCTCTGCTTGAGGACAGGCTACAAGAGATGGGGCTCTTCAGCCTGGAGAAGGCATTGAGGAGACCTTGTAGTAGCCTCAAAGTATCTGAAGGAGTCCTACAGGAAGGCTGGGAAGGGACTATTTACAAGGTCTTGTATTGTCTAACTCAGACTTCTAAAGATGATCAGAGGGCTGCAGCAGCTCTGCTATGAGGACAGGCTGAGAGAGTTGGGGCTCTGCAGCCTGGAGAAGAGAAGGCTTTGAGGAGACCCTTGTAGTAGCCTTCTGTTATCTGAAGGGGGCCTATAGGAAGGCTGGGGAGGGACTGTTTACAAGGTCTAGTAATGACAAGACAGGGAGTAATGGGTTTAAACTGGCAGAGGGGAGATTTAGACTGGATGTTAGGAGGAAGTTCTTTGTAGTGAGGGTGGTGAGACACTGGCACAGGTTGCCCAAGGAGGCTGTGGATGCTTCCTCCCTGGAGGTATTCAAGGCCAGGTTGGATGAGGCCTTGAGCAAGCTGCTCTAGTGGGAGGTGTCCTTGCCTATAGCAGAAGGCTGGAACTGGATGATCTTTGAGGTCCCTTCTGACCTAAACCAATCTATGAATAGCATGAAACTGATGACAGGCAAATCTGATTACTAAGGCAACTTGCTCTTAAAAAAAAAGAAAATAGCAGAAGAGAAGAACAAACCCATGTGCTGTTAGAAAGAAAGGGAGTGCTGAGCCAGAACATAAAGTATCAACCATGGAAGCAACTGTCACAGTTCTAGGAAATTGAAGTAATGAGTGACTGTGTTAGGGGTGGTCTTGGAGTTCTAAATGTTGGGGAAATGCAATCAATCATAGAATCATGGAATGGTTTAGGTTGGAAGGGACCTCAAGGATCATCCAGCTCCAACCCCCTGCCATAGGCAGGGATACCTCCCACTAGAGCAGCTTGCTCAAGGCCTCATCCAGCCTGGCCTTAAACGCCTCCAGGGAGGAAGCATCCACAACCTCCCTGGGCAACCTGTGCCAGTGTCTCACCACCCTCACTGTAAAGAACTTCCTCCTAACATCCAGTCTAAATCTCCCCTCTGCCAGTTTAAACCCATTCCCCCCCATCCTGACGTTACCAGACCTTGTCAGTAGTCCCTCCCCAGCCTTCCTGTAGGCTCCCTTCAGATACTGGAAAGCCACTCTAAGGTCTCCTCCAAGCCTTCTCTTCTCCAGGCTGAAGAGCCCCAACTCTCTCAGCCTGTCCTCATAGCAGAGCTGCTGCAGCCCTCTGAGCATCTTCGTGGCTCTCCTCTGGACTGGCTCCAGCAGTTCCATGTCCTTCTTGTGTTGGGGGCTCCAGAACTGCACACAGTACTGCAGGTGGGGTCTGAGGAGAGCAGAGTAAAGGGGGAGAATCCCCTCCCTCACCCTGCTGCCCACACTGCTCTTGATGCAGCCCAGCACAGGGCCCAGACCCGCAGGTCCTTCTCCTCAGGGCTGCTCTCAGCCATTCACCACCCAGCCTGTATCTGTTTCCTAATTCTGTGAAAAAAGTTCAAATGAGATCTTCCTAGCAGCTCCTCTGTGTGCTTACAGTTATCTTCTCAAATTTGTTTCATGTGGTTGGAAAGTAGCTCTCTGGAAACACACCTGCCTTGTTGTGGGGTGAGTTAAAATCAGTCAGCTACGCCTGCTGAGCGGAAATTCCTATGGGGTAGAATCAGTTCTCTTGCTCTTATGGGGTGGTGTAGTTGATTGGATAGGGCTGGGTGCGAGGTTGGACTGGATGATTTTGGAGGTCTCTTCCAACCTGGTTGATTCTATTCTATTTGTGTCTGTGCCCAGGCAAACCGGGATGCAGTAATCAGCCGAGCGCCGGACCAGCAGGATGATAGAGCTGTCAGCCTCCGGGATGCTTCTGCGGTCTACGACCTCCTGAGTATCACGCTGGGCAGAAGAGGGCAGTATGTTATGCTTTCTGAGGTACCTCCTCCCGACTTCTCCTGAAACTTCGACTTGAAACTTGCAAGCAAACCCCCTCTTTGCAGTAATTTGTAACCCCTCTCTGCAGTAATTTGTTGGGGAAGCTGAAAATGAAGCATTAGTTGGCCGTAGAAACAGCTACAGCTCTGTTGCAGCAGAGGCCAAAAGCGTACACCAACTGTTTGAGATATTAATTTACATGTAGCTACAACAAAGTGGCTGTCATTTGAAGTGATGGTACATGCTGGCAAGCCCAGTTAATTGAGAAAAGGAAAATGATCACATTAACCCCCTCCCCCCCAAAAAAAAAATCACAGAGGAGACAGTGTCTGCTCAGCAAGTTTGCTGATGACACCAAACTGGGAGGCTTGACTGATACAGCTGAAGGCTGTGCTGCCATCCAGTGAGACTTGGACAAAATGAGAGCTGGGCACAGAGAAACCAAAGGAGGTTCAACAAGGACAAGTGCAGAGGAATAATAAACTGCACCAGTACAGGTTGGGAGGTGATCTGCTGGAGAGCAGCCCCGTGGAGAGGGACCTGCCTGGGGGTGCTGGTGGATAACATCCATGGGACAGCAATGTGCCCTTGTGGCCAGGAAGTCCAGTAAGAAGAGTGTATCCAGCAGATCAAGGGAGGTTCTCCTCTCCCTCTACTCTGCTGTGGTGAGACCTCATCTTGAGTTCTGTGTTCAGTTTTGGGCTCCCCAGATTAAGAAGGACAGGGATCTGCTGGTGAAGGTCTAGGAAAGGGCTAACAAGGATGACTGGGGGACTGGAGCAGTGCCTGATGAGGAGAGGCTGAGGGACCTGGGGCTTTTTAGTCTGGAGAAGAGAAGACTGAGAGGGGATTTAATAAATGTCTATAAATATCTGAGGGCTGGGGGTCAGGAGTGGGGGAACAGGCTCTGCTCACTTGCTCCCTGGGATAGGACAAGGAGCAATGGATGGAAGCTGCAGCACGGAAGATTCACCTCAACACAAGGGGGAACTTCTTTAATGTAAGGGTCCCAGAGCACTGGCACAGGCTCCCAAGAGAGATTGTGGAGTCTCCTTCTCTGGGTACTTTGAAGGCCTGTCTGGATGTGTTCCTCTGTGACCTGAGCTAGATGATGGTCCTGCTGTGGCAGGGCAGTTGAACTCAATGATCTTTTTGGGTCTCTTATAACCCCTGACATCCTCTGATCTCTTGGGAGTCTGGGCCACAACAGATTGTTTCCCCTGATTTGATTACTAAGCCAAGCAGCAGTCTTGATAAAAGATATTTAAAAAAATGTAAAAAATATATATATTATATATATTTATCCCAGCATTTTTTTCCTCAGTGCTTGGAGAGAGCCATGAAGTTTGCATTTGATGAATTTCATCTTTGGTACCAGCTTGCATTGTCCATGGTGGCTTGTGAAAAGGTAAGGTTCAAACCAAATGACTGAGAAAGGGCACATTTCTGTCTGTTAGAATGTATCTAGCTTACTTGTTTGAATGTGTAGAGTTGTGTTTTGTGGATGCAAGTTCCATCAGATAGCTGTGTGGCAGGACAGTGCTCTCCTTATAGATTCTGAACTTTGTGATAGAATCATAGAATCAGTTAGGGTTGGAAGGGACCACAAGGATCATCTTGTTCCAACCCCCCTGCCATGGACAGGGACACCTCACACTAGATCAGGCTGCCTAGAGCCTCATCGAGCCTGGCCTTAAACACCTCCAGGATGGGGCTTCCACCACCTCCCATGGGGTATCCCATCAGGTACCATGGAATTGATCACTTGCAGATTCTTCAGGTGGTCACAAACCTGATCTTCACGTAGGATGGGCAGTCCTTCCTTCAGTCCCTGTCATTATTTTCCATGACTCCAGGAGGCGTTAGCAGTGAAGACTAAGGGGAAGAAGTCATTGAGAACCTCAGCCTTCTCCGTATCACTTACAACCATTTCACCTGTTTCCTGTCTGAGGGGGCCCACACCTCTCTAGTCTTTTTACCATTAATACATGTGCTAGTTTGAGCCTAGCTAGAATGTTTTGGTGAGAAGAACTAGATAACAGGCTGAGAAATGAAAACAATGGTGAGGTCTACTTCGCTCACAGTCTTGCTGTGTAGAAAGGAAAAGCAAAACAAAAAGATAGTCACTTTGCTCTGCACTTCGCTTGGGGCATTTGGCTCTGGGCTGTGGTCTCAGCTCTTTGCCTGCTAGGGAGAGCTGGGGCTGCTGGCTGAACTCCATCTTGCTTTCTAACCTCACCCTCCATTTGCTTTGCTGATTCACCTTTGCTTCTTAATCCTCTTGGCTGAACCTCCATTCTTCCTTGGGACTGGGGTAAGGTTGAGAGGGGTAGGGGGAAGGTGAGGGGTGGTTGGGAGCCCCTCCTGGGGACTCAGGTTTGTGGGAGGGGAGTTGTGTTTGTATTACCTTTTTACCTTGTATATTTCTGTATATACTGTAATTATCTGCTTGTGTATTGTGCTAGCTGTAAATATAAGCTTCATTCATATTTCCAGAGCTGGCTGAGTCTAGTCTGGGTGATTTCTAAAGTGTGGGGGGCAGGGGATACCCAAACCACCACAATACACCTGTAGAAATTCTTGCTATTCCCTTTGATTTCCCTGGCTAGATTCATTTCAGACTGGATCTTTGCTTTCCTAACCAGATCTCTTGCTGCTCAGGCAACTTCCTTGTATACTCCCCATAGTAGCTGTTCTTTCTTCCACTCCTTGTAGAGTTTTCCTCTTAAGTGCTAGCATGTCCAGGAGGTCCTTGCTCATCCAGGCAGGCCTCTTAGCATTCTTTCCTGTTTTTCTGTTTGTTGGTATATGTTGCTCCTGGACACAGAGGAGGTGATCCTTGAACAGCGACCAGCTGTCCTGGGCCCCTCTTCTCTCTAAGGCTTTGTCCCATGATACTTTGGCCAGCAGATCCCTGAAGCAATCAAAGTCTGCATGCCTGAGGTCCAGGGTTGCAAGCTTTGAATAACTCCTCCTGGTTGCCCTGAGGATCCTAAATTCTACTGCTTCATAGTCACTGCAGCCAAGGCTGTCCCTGAGCCTCACATTAGCCACCATTCCTTCCCTGTTGGTGAGAACAAGGTCCAGCATTGCATCTGTTCTTGTTGGTTCCTCTACCATTTGGAGGAGGAAGTTGTCATCTGTGCAATCCAGGACCATCCTGGACGGCTAGTGCCTTGTTGTGTCCTCCACAATCACATGTGTGCATTTGGTATTGAGTAACTGTTCTTTCCATCTAGTGTTTGCTTCTCATTATCAGAGATAAAGTTGATTTTGTGCATAGCTGTGAACTAAAAAGCATCATGCAGCTATTAAGTCTTTGTGGGTTCAACATAAAAATGTGAATTTCAAGGTGTCTAAAACTGCCATCAACTTCCTGTGCCTTTGGGCAGGTGACATAAACTCTCTTTAAGCTCTGATTTCTCCGCCTGATGAAGGCAATGTTACAGCTTTTTCACAGAGAGCCTACAAGGATTAATATTTTTTAAGTGAAAAATAAATGATTTGTGAACATTTGCATGGGCATATGTGCTTGGATGGGTTTCTTTAGTTTAGTATAGCAGTTGTCAAAAACTGTTACCAGTTAACCACTGAGATGGCTGAATAGAATAGAATAGAATCAAGCAGGTTGGAAGAGACCTCCAAGATCATCCAGTCCAACCTAGCACCCAGCCCTAGCCAGTCAACCAGACCATGGCACTAAGTGCCTCATCCAGGCTTTTCCTGAACACCCCCAGGGACGGTGACTCCACCACCTCCCTGGGCAGCCCATTCCAATGCCAATCACTCTCTCTTGCAAGAACTTCCTCCTAACATCCAGCCTAGACCTCCCCCAGCACAACTTGAGGCTGTGTCCCCTTGTTCTGTTGCTGGTTGCCTGGCAGAAGAGACCAACCCCCACCTGGCTACAACCTCCCTTCAGGTAGTTGTAGACAGCAATGAGGTCTACCCTGAGCCTCCTCTTCTGCAGGCTAAACACCCCCAGCTCCCTCAGCCTCTCCTCATAGTGTTTGTGTTCCAGGCCCCTCACCAGCTTTGTTGCCATTCTCTGGACACCTTCCAGCACCTCAACATCTCTCTTGAATTGAGGGGCCCAGAACTGGACACAGGACTCAAGATGTGGCCTGACCAGTGCTGAGTACAGGGGCGGAATAACCTCCCTTGTCCTACTGGCCACACTGTTTCTGATCCAGGCCAGGATGCCATTGGCTCTCTTGGCCACCTGGGCACACTGCTGGCTCATCTTCAGCTACTATCCACCAGTACCCCCAGGTCCCTTTCTTCCTGGCTGCTCTCCAGCCACTCTGTCCCCAGGCTGCAGCGCTGCTTGGGGTTGTTGTGGCTGAAGTGCAGAAGCCTGCACTTGGCCTTGTTCAATCTCCTCCCATTGGCCTCTGCCCACCCATCCAGCCTGTCCAGGTCCCTCTGCAGGGCTCTCCTACCTTCCAGCAGATCAACACCTGCTTCTAGCTTGGTGTCATCTGTAAACTTACTGATGCTGGACTCAATCCCCTCATCCAGATCTTCAATAAAGATATCGAACAGGACTGGGCCCAGCACTGATCCCTGGGGCACACCACTAGTGACAGCTGCCAATTGGATGTGGCACCATTCACCACCACTCTCTGGGCTCAGCCTTCCATCCAGTTCTTGACCCAGCACAAAGTGAATCTGTCCAAGCCATGAGCTGCCAGCTTGGCCTTGAGCTTGTTGTGGCAGACAGTGTCAAAGGCTTTGCTGAAGTCCAGGTAGACTACATCCACAGCCTGCCCCACATTCACCAGGCAGGGAACCTGATCATAAAAGGAGATCAGGTTGGTGAGACGTCTGCTTGCAAAAGGTAGGCAGAGGCAGCAGGAGGTTTTCTTTTTTCCCATTAGTCTGAAGAGAGTAGATTGCCTGCAGGAAACATGGATGGTACCAAATCTAGCTGTTCATTCTGGTGATACACATGTAAACTTTTAGGAGTCGTGAGCAAATTAATGCTGTCTGAAAGCAGCCACTTAATATGGTCCAGTGCTCCATGCCCATGGAGTATCAGGGAATCCATGTGGAACTGGACAGAGACCACCAACTGTCAGTCATCTGCCAAAATGATAATTACTGTTGGTTTTTAATGGTGCTTGAGCTGAGTTGGAAACAATGTTTTTGATGTGGAAATAGGAGATAAATATGCAGTGGATGTTTTTGCAAAGAAGTTGTCATATTGTGATCTTAAGTGGCATCAAAGCTTGGAAGGTGCCTGAGAGGGATTCCTTCACATCTGTGAGCATAGGCAAAGCTTTACCTTGGAAGACTTGTTGCACATTATAATTCAAGAAGATGGAAGAAGGCAGAACAAGAGAAAATCTAACCAAGAGCATCAAGGATGGCTAAGGGTATAACAAGCAGGACTTTGGAAAGATTGAAAGAGTTGAATTGTTTGGGTTTTTTTTTACTTAAAAGGAAGGAAAAATTCCAAGAGAAACAAGTCTTCAGGAACACTTAAAAGGGGTTAATCTTGCCTATGGTGAGGAGGACAAGAAGTGATGCCTTCCAGTTGTAGCAGCACAAGTTCTTGTTTCCTATATAAACACTGAAAAACAGGAATAATGGTATGCTGTAAAAGATTGCTTGTGGAGGTTGTGTGAAATCTGCATCAGTGGGAACCTCTGCAGCACTCTGGGTAAATATTGGCCACTAATGATCACACTGTGAGGCACTAAGGGTATATTTTGTTGAACCTTGAGGACTGAGGCTAGCCCTGTTCAACATCTTCATCAATGACATTGATGAGGGCACAGTGTCTGCTCAGCAAGTTTGCTGATGACACCAAACTGGGAGGCTTGGCTGATATAGCTGTAGGCTGTGTGGCCATCCAGAGAGACCTGGACAGACTGAGAGCTGGGCACAGAGGAACCAGATGAAGTTCAACAAGGACAAGTGCAGAGTCCTGCATCTGGGGAGGAATAACAAACTGCACCAGTCCAGACTGGGAGGTGATCTGCTGGAGAGCAGCCCTGTGGAGAGGGCCCTGGGGTCCTGGTGGCTAACAAGTTACCCATGGCACAGCAATGTGCCCTTGTGGCCACAAGGCCAACGAGATCCTGGGCTGTATTAGGAGAAGTGTGTCCAGCAGATCAAGGGAGGTTCTCCTCCCCCTCTACTCTGCCCTGGTGAGACCTCATCCTGAATACTGTGTTCAGTTTTGGGCTCCCCAGTTGAAGAGGGACAGGGATCTGCTGG
>WAAF01004052.1:10768-27081 GCA_013400475.1 Tricholaema leucomelas | reverse complement strand
CAGAGAAGGGCAACGAGGCTGGGGAGAGGCCTCGAGCACAGCCCTACGAGGAGAGGCTGAGGGAGCTGGGATTGTTTAGCCTGGAGAAGAGGAGGCTCAGGGCAGACCTTATTGCTGTCTACAGCTACCTGAGGGGTGGTTGTAGCCAGGAGGAGGTTGCTGTCTTCTCTCAGGCAGCCAGCACCAGAAGAAGAGGACACAGCCTCAAGCTGTGCCAGGGGAAATTTAGGCTTGAGGTGAGGAGAAAGTTCTTCCCTGAGAGAGTCATTGGCTACTGGAATGGGCTGCCCAGGGAGGTGGTGGAGTCGCCGTCCCTGGAGCTGTTCGAGGCAGGATTGGACGTGGCACTTGGTGCCATGGTCTAGCCTTGAGCTCTGTGGTTTAGGGTTGGACTTGATGATCTGTGAAGTCTCTTCCAACCTTGGTGATACTGTGAGACTGTGATATGAGACTCAGCAGTTATTACTGGAGATAGGTGGGAGTAGAGACTCAAGAGGGTATTGTGGGATTGGGCACTAGCTTAAATCGACAGCGCTTCAGAGACTTTTGTAGATCTACATCTTGTCTTTTTTGACCTGTGATACTGTTGAAGAGAAAGGTAAACCTATAAATCTGTGACTTGAACAACATGAAGCAATAGCGATGCCTCTCTTCTACCTGTCAACCAAAGAGACTGGTTTTGTTTTAGAGGCAATGATGTACCATTTTCCTAAGGGTGTTGAGGGAGGGACTCTTCAAAGGTAGCTGTGAAATTATTCTGTGAATGCTGATTCCACTTAGTTCAGGTATTCAGCACTTGGAGACATTCAGCTCAGCAGTCTTACACTCATCTTTCATATTCACTGGATGGATATTGTGATTTGTATATGCAGTGTGCAAAAGCTTTTTCCTGCTTATATTTAATGTTTCTGCCCAATATCCCCCACACACACCCCAACACAACATAGTTAGTGAGTTAAAACCTTTAGAGTTTTTTCCTGAGGGTGGAGATGGAGAGTGATACTGTCTCAGACCATCTGAGGGAAGTCAGAAGCATCTGCTAGGAGAGGATGGTCTGCTCTTAACCATCGCTCTGTGTAATCACAGGATCATAGGACCCAAAGAGATCACTGAGTCCAACTCCCATGCCAGAGCACGACCATTATCTAGCTCAGGTCACAGAGGAACGCATCCAGATGGGCTTTGAAAGTCTCCAGAGAAGGAGACTCCACAACCTCTCTGGGGAGCCTGTGCCAGTGCTCTGGGACCCTTACAGTAAGGAAGTTCCCCCTTGTGTTCAAGTGGAACTCATTTAGCAGACAAAGTGCAACAGCAAATGAGTAAAGAAAGGGCTCAGGAGTGATTGAAGTGGCAGTGGGGAAGACCTTCTGTGAATCATAGAATGTCAAGGGCTGGAAGGGACCTCAAAAGACCATCTGGTCCAGCCCCCCTGCCAGAGCAGGGTCACCTATACCAGATCACACTGGAATGCGTCCAGATGAGCCCAGTGAAGCTGTAAGCAGGTACCTAGAGGCAGTGGTTGTTCTCAGGAGGCCAGGTGCTGGAATTGATGTTGGTCTTTATGAATTTTGGGGTGCCTGGCATACAGCTGTCCAGTTCCTCGTCCAGTGGTGACAGAACACCACCAGGCTTTAGCACAGCAATTCTCTGACTTCAGAAACTTCACCCTTATTGATAGAATAGAATAGAATCAACCAGGTTGGAAGAGACCTCCAAGATCATCCAGTCCAACCTAGCACCCAGCCCTAGCCAGTCAACCAGACCATGGCACTAAGTGCCTCATCCAGGCTTTGCTTGAACACCTCCAGGGACGGTGACTCCACCACCTCCCTGGGCAGCCCATTCCAATGCCAATTACTCTCTCTGGCAACAACTTCCTCCTAACATCCAGCCTGTACTTCCCGTGGCACAACTTGAGACTGTGTCCCCTTGTTTTATTGCTGGTTGCCTGGCAGGAGGGACCAACCCCACCTGGCAACAACCTCCCTTCAGGTAGTTGTAGACAGCAATGAGGTCTGCCCTGAGCCTCCTCTTCTCCAGGCTGCACACCCCCAGCTCCTTCAGCCTCTCCTCATAGGGTTTGTGTTCCAGGCCCCTCTGCAGCCCCTGCTAGCCCCTACTGAGGACACCATAGAGGCAATTGCTGTGTAGATAAGATAAGCTGACAGTAGGGGCATTTAAGATCCACGCAGGAGACCTTGCAAAACCAGACAGGTAAAACCATTTTCAGCTATGCAAAATGCTCCTTTCTGCTTTTACCCCCTATATTTGTTCATCTTTAAGGCACAAAGAGGAAGGAAAACTCATGCTTATCTACCTGAATGGCTTTCTTAATAACATAATGCTTCAAGAAGCTTGTGGTGTTACACAAAGGGCAATAATCACATGCATCTTGGTATCTGTCATTCAGCTGTCTTTCTGAGGGAGTGGGCTCCACCTCTTCCCAGAGCCACTCCTGCAGTGTCATTGTGCTCTCCTTGGCTGCTCAGCAGTTGGAGATACAGCAGCCCTGCACAGTACTTGTGGTGGCAGCATTTTTAGGGTTTTGAAACCAGCCTTACACAGACAGNAGGGAGGTGGTGGAGTCGCCATCCCTGGAGCTGTTGAAGGCAGGATTGGACGTGGCACTTGGTGCCATGGTCTAGCCTTGAGCTCTGTGGTAATGGGTTGGACTTGATGATCTATGAGGTCTCTTCCAACCTTGGGCATACTGTGATGCTGTGACATGAACTCTGATTTTGGAGCCCTTTGCAAGTTGCTGATACGTACTGGTCACTGCCAAATAATGGCAAGCAAACGCCTGTGCTGCTCATATATCTGTGTTGCGCCCAAAGAAAAGAATACTTGCCCTTATTTAAACAGTGCAGCAAAAGCAGATGTCTCTCTAACAGCTTCAAGGAGCTTCAAGTTTGACTCAGACAGGCCTGTACTGCCAACATACAGCTTTCCAGAAGGTTAGAAGCAAAGTTATAAATATGTTTGATACATAATTTGCAGCAGGAGCAGACGGATTTTATGATTTCAGCTGTTCTTTCTGTTGGTTTCCTTGCAAAAGCTTAGGCTGATTGCTAGGCAACCAGCACAAAAAAAGAGTACATTTCACTTTGCATTGTGAGGCAGGAACCTTGGGAGCAGTAGAGGCCTGAGATGGCTCCTTAAATAGTCTTGCTGAGGAATGAAAGTGAAAATATTGGAACACTCAGTGGTTAAAGATGCTGTTACAAAGGTCAGCTATCTAGGGAGTAGTCAATAGTTTGGTTTCCTTTGGTGCCAAGGAAAGATTAATAGGGAGTTTGCCTGTGTGCTGTAGGTAGTACAAGAAAAGGAAATTTCCAGAGATGCCTGACTGACTGTTGAGCAGAATACCTAGGTGGGCTCTATCATTGCTTTTCAGCTCAATTCTCCTTCCTTGACTAAGTGTGAAGGGGGGTGTTTGTCACATTAGCAGGAACATTTTTATGCTTGTTGATCTTAGCATTTAAGAGGTACTTTAAAAAGCAAATATTTGAAGCTGCTTAATTCTAGTGCTCTTGCTTGCTGTACAATAAGGTAAAAGAAAAAGGGGGAGAATTGGTGCCTGTGGTAGAGAGGTGAATGTCTTGGGGAAATAATGTTCATGCTGAGGGGTTCACAGAAGTCTAGAAACTTCTGTGGGAGGTTATTCTTCTCCTGTGCTCAACACTGGTCAGGCTACACCTTGAGCACTGTGTCCAGTTCTGGGCCCCTCAATTCAAGACAGATGTTGAGGTGCTGGAACATGTCCAGTGAAGGGCCTGGAACACNGGAAAAGCCTGGATGAGGCACTTAGTGCCATGGTCTGGTTGACTGGATAGGGCTGGGTGCTAGGTTGGACTGGATGATCTTGGAGGTCTCTTCCAACCTGGCTGATTCTATTCTAAACTCATTGGAAAGTTTATGCCAAACCAATTTCATGTCACTGTATTTGTTGATTCAGTTATTTATAGGTAGATGGCTGTGACTCCCAGGATACAAAGAGTACTGAAATTCTTGCTTAATGATGAAAGATTTATCCCTGTTCCCCACAATCCCTTTAAAATAGTGCAGTCTTTAAAGTCAGACAGGTTGATGCTAGAAATAAAGCAGTTCTTGTTGTGGAGTTACATCTCTGTACTAGACTGCCAGGTGCACTGAGAATGAGTCTGTCTACCAAACCCATCACCTTGTGGAACGCTTTTTGTTCTGTTTGAAAGGGTATTACCAAAGCATCAAAAAAGCAAAAAGGTTTTTGCAACCTTTGCAAGAGAAGAGCAACTACTTATGGTGCATCAACTCTACCTGGCATGATTTACTGTTTGGAAGTTCTTCTGTTAACTTACATTTGCAGTTTCTTTATCTTACAAATTTGGAAAGAATCTTTGATGTTCTTTTGTTGCTTTGGTATAGTGGGTGAGAAGAGGAGGGGAAAGAATGGAAATGATGTTGGAGTGTGCTAGGAAGACCAGCATTTGGACAGCATCTATACCTTTACTGTAATTGATGGCAAGATTTCTTCAGCCTTTTGGGAAAGTAAGGAATAGAATAGAATAGAATCAAGCAGGTTGGAAGAGACCTCCAAGCTCATCCAGTCCAACCTAGCACCCAGCCCTATCCAGTCAACCAGACCATGGCACTAAGTGCCTCATCCAGGCTTTGCTTGAACACCTCCAGGGACGGTGACTCTACCACCTCCCTGGGCAGCCCATTCCAATGCCAATCACTCTCTCTGCCAACAACTTCCTCCTAACATCCAGCCTATACTTCCCCCAGCACAGCTTGAGACTGTGTCCCCTTGTCCTGTTGCTGGTTGTCTGGGAGAAGAGACCAACCCCTACCTGGCTACAACCTCCCTTCAGGTAGTTGTAGACAGCAATGAGGTCCCCCCTTAGCCTTCTCTTCTCCAGGCTAAACAGCCCCAGCTCCCTCAGCCTCTCCTCACAGGGTAAGATAAGTAACTGTAGACTACTCTTTGTTCTGTACTGTTCATGTTCAAGCATCTTTGAGGAGTATGCCTGCTGGCTTCATTATATAATTAAGTGGGGAATGGGAGTTGTGTTTTGTATTTGGATAGGAGTTTTTCTTACTCTCCTTACAGGAGAGGTGCCCTGTCCATCCTTCTTTCCCATGCCTTCTTTGTATTTTTTCACCATTGATCCAGAAGTGTTCACCCCACTATACTGGTGGTGCCTCTTCCAGAAGTCTGTATCAAAAGTCTGTCAGTCTTGCTCACTGCTTCCCAGAAAACTGCCTTTCCCAGTTTGCTTTTCATAAATTATTGGGGAGCACATTTCTGATCTCTGCAGAAGGAAAAATACTGTTGAATTGTAGAATTGTTTCAGTTGGAAAAGACTTCAGTGAGTCAAACTGTCAACCTAGCAGCATCGTGGCCATGAAACCATGTCCTGAAGGGCCATGTCCACGCATTTCTGGAATGCTTTCTCACCATCCTGTGGTGGTAAAATTCTTTCAGTAAATAATTTTTTTCCTAATATCCAACATAAATCTTCCCTTGCACAATTTCAGGTTATTTTCTCTCATTCTATTACCTGATACTAGAGAGAGACTGATGCTCACCTCACTACAACCTCCTTTCAGGTAGTTGGAGAGAGCAGTGAGGTTACTCCTCAGCCTCCTTTCCTCCAGGCTAAACACCCCCAGCTCCCTCAGCCTCTCCTCATGGGGTTTGTGTTCCAGGCCTCTCACCAGCTTAGTTGCTTAACCAACCTTTATAAGACTTGTTCTCTTTGTTGCTTAACCAACCTTTATAAGACTTGTTCTCTGTATCACCTCCTTTATAAGACTTGTTCTCTAGACCCTTCACAAGCTTTGTTGCTCTTCTCTGGATGTGCTCCAACAATTCAGTGTCTTTTATGCAAGTAATTAGGTGAGGAAGAAATTCATAGAGAAAAACTTCTTCCTGTGGATAGTGGATTTAAATATGAAGCTGTGGTACCATACCATCTCCATTGCAAAAGCAACAAAGTAGTTGTATGTGGAGGATGAAAGTACCCTACTCGAGTAATAGAAGTTTTAAGCCTCTTACACAAAGGTGCCACAATTTAAGTTTAGTTTTTTTTAATGGCTGAACATTAAAGCAGTCTTCCCACTCCATAACCTGATTGAGGCTTTGTATGCTGTTATAACAAAAGGGAGATGGTTGTGAATCTCCTTAAACCTGAGGAGAATCCCAAGGCTGTGAACTGCTACCTATAGACCTGCCATAAACAAAGTGGAAACCCCGGTGAGGTAGCTGATTGCAAGGTTGCCATTTCATAGACTCATAGAATGGTTTAGGTTGGAAGGGACCTCCAGGGTCATCCAGCTCCAACCCCCTGCCATAGGCAGGGACACCTCCCACTAGAGCAGGCTGCTCAAGGCCTCATCCAGCCTGGCCTTAAATGCCTCCAGGGAGGCAGCATCCACAACCTCCCTGGGCAACCTGTGCCAGTGTCTCACCACCCTCACTGGAAAGAACTTCCTCCTAACATCCAGTCTAAATCTCCCCTCTGCCAGTTTAAACCCATTCCCCCTCGTCCTGACATTACCAGACCTTGTCAGTAGTCCCTCCCCAGCCTTCCTGTAGGCTCCCTTCAGATACTGCAAAGCCACTCTACGGTCTCCTCGAAGCCTTCTCTTCTCCAGAAGAGAAGTTCTTTAAACCATGTCTGTTTAAAGAGTCTGTGTGTATTTGGGGAGACTTAAAAGCCTCATACCTAGAAGGAGGCCAGGTGAGACTGGGATGCACAATCTTTGGGAACTGTTTCCAGTGAAGTTGTTATAATACAGCCATTAGAAAGCTAAGCAGAAGGAACTTAAACCCTGGCTTGAATTTTGATGTGGGCTCCTCCCAAGCTTAGAATTCTAAGTAGGAAGCATACACTTACTTGGAGCTCAACTTCTTTTCTTTTCAAAACATGCCTAACCAATAAATCTAATTATTCTTGCCTTGCAGTGAGTCTCACAAACAATACACTTGGCTGCCTGGTCCACCCACACTAAGTGAAAGAATGTGTACATTTTAATTATCACATTCTTTCAATATTACACAAACACTCTTTCATACTAAATATTTTTACAGCCCAAGGATAATCTGTATTTAGTTCTAAGTGGGTGGTACTTGCTCTCTGCCTATTCATATCTGTAATTGATATCATTAAAACACCTTAATATTTTATGCCATACCAGTCCCCCTGTGTTAGGCCACCGTGAGAGTGGGATATTCTGTCTTCTGTCATTACTTGGCTAGCATCTTCATCATATATATAGCCAGGTAGGGGTTGGTCTCNTTTATATATTTTTTTATATATATATATATATAGTTTGTGGTGAAAAACATAGATCTCTTGAGTTTTAGTATGTAGCTGGAGGAGCGAGGCTTTGTGTCACCCTATTTATAAAACCATTTCTGCTCCATTGCAAATCTTCTAAACTTCTTTAAAGTGATATTGTGAATGTTGTAGAAGCAGTCTGGAAACTATGGTTTTCACTCTCTCAAACTGTGTTCAGAAGCTCCTGGGTGCTTGTGATGAATGGCTCCACACCTGAAGTGTTTGGGTGTAGGCAAAGGGTAGGACTTTGTGCTTTACAGCATTTAGTAGTCACTGTTTTGCAGTTGCCTCCTGAACAGACTCAGGACAAGCATGAGAAGTTCTCTGTGGTTTGTGACTGTTGGAGGATGCAGAGCTGGCTTGTCCCAAGGACTATCCTTACTCAGTAGACAGGCTGCAGATGGGGAGAGAAAGGAGTTCATGAGGAACTGCTGAGTTGTATCACTTCTTCCGTGGTGTAGACTTTGGTAGGTCCTACAGTTGTGGCCAAAGTTGGGACAGGCCTTTTACTGCCCTGGTTAGTGTGGGTGCTGGCTCTGCTGTCCCATTGGGCAGCTGTCACCAGCTCCCAAGTGCCTCCTGCTTTCCCTTCAGTCACACTGCTGATGGGAAGCTGAGAAACCACCCCTGGGTTCAGTTTGTGGACTGGACAGTGTACCTTCTTCTACCTGTCTGGCTTTTCCAGTTCACTTTTGCATGGTGAAATGGCAGGAGTTGGGGGAGGTTCAGCTGCAGATACATTGCCCAGCAAAATGTGTGTTGTCCTGGTGTGCTCTTTGGATTTGTCTTGTCTGGGAACACCTCTGGGGCTGGAATATAAGCACGAGGGCAGGAAGATGAAGTGCTAGGCTAGGACCCTTATGGAGATATATTTCCATTTCCAACACATCCAGTAATGCTGCTGGGAATACCAGCTTCCTGCAGGGCAGTTAACTTTCTCTGAGGGAGAGGAGTTAGATGCCATTAAAACCTGAGACACTGCTTGTTCTGAGCATACAGGTGTCAGGGAGGTTCATTCTGAGGGCTGCTGGTCATCTGCTGACAGCAGAGCACAGTGATGTGCTTCTTCCCGTGCCTCAGAGCTGAATTACCCAAGTCCTTTTCTGAGAGGGGTGTGGTAACGGTTTAAGCTCTAGCACAAAGTTTTATTCCAGTCTTTGCACTGAGACAACCTTCCTTCTGGCTTTAGAATTGAAAAAAAAAGGAAATAGTTCCTTACTTTTTTGGATGACATCTGTTGTTTAGGTAGGTGGGAGCTGCCTGGAGAAGCACACTGTTGCTCTTCTTCAGATCAGCTTTTCAAGCAGGAGGGTTTTCTCTCCATTGTTGCAGAGCTTGCAGCTTTGATTACGAAACCAATCTTTTCCCTATCGTGGGCAGTGCTGCTGTATATCTGGTTTTCCTTTTTCCATTGCTCCCTTCCAAGTAAATTCCTGTACAGGCTTTTGAGTATCCCAGCAAAAAGTGGACCTTTGGTTCTGTGGAGAAGGGAGGCAGCACGTGCAACTCGCTTCGGTGTTGTGTTGGGCAGGGCAATTGCTTAAGACCATTGAAAGCCTGAAGCAGCAATGCCAAGCTTTAAGAGACTGAAGCAGACACCAGATCCAGCCACCAGTGCTGGTCAGAGCTCTGCTGGGAAGAGCCTCTGGAGGTCAGGGTGGGGAGGAGATGCCCAGGACTTTATGACAGTCATTTTGACACTGCAAGCTTCTAATGCTGCTCGCCTGTAATGCAGAAAGGCTGTGTCTTCTGAAAGGGAACACTGACCGAGGGAGGTTGATGTGTGTGTTAGGACTCTGTAGAAGAGTTTGGGTGGAGTGAGGTATGTATATGCCTGACCATGAGCCAGCANGTGGTTGTGGCCAGGAGGAGGTTGCTCTCTTCTCTCAGGCAGCCAGCACCAGAACAAGAGGACACAGCCTCAAGCTGTGCCAGGGGAAATTTAGGCTTGAGGTGAGGAGAAAGTTCTTCCCTGAGAGAGTCATTGGCTACTGGAATGGGCTGCCCAGGGAGGTGGTGGAGTCGCCGTCCCCGGAGCTGTTCAAGGCAGGATTGGATGTGGCACTTGCTGCCATGGTCTAGCCTTGAGCTCTGTGGTAACAGGTTGGACTTGATGATCTGTGAGGTCTCTTCCAACCTTGGTGATACTGTGATGTAAGGAGAAAGTCTGAAAGAAGAAAAACTCCCTCTTGAGCTCAAGAGTGAGGGAATGTGGGTATCAGCATTCAGTAGTGAGGAAGTTTATAAACAAAAAAACCCATGGTCCAGGTGGGGTGGTCTGTGAAACTGTGGCAGGGCACTTTCTGTCGCCTTCTCACTAGCATCTTGCATCAAAGCTTCCCCTTTAAACCTTCTGAAATGTGTCAGCAATGAATATGTTCTGTAGAAAGGATGTTTGTAGAACATGTTGAATCCAAAGCACTATATAACTGTTAACATCATTCATAATTGGTAACCTAGCAGCAGGTAGAAAGCAAGGATAGCCACAAGGATGATGAAGAGAATTGAACATCTCTCTTAAAGGAGAGGCTGAGGGAGCTGGGGCTCTTTAGCTTGGAGAAGAGAAGACCAAGAGGTGACCTCATCCATGGTTATAAATACGTGCAGGGTGAGCACCAGGAGGAGGGAGCCAGGCTCTGCTCGGTGATGCCTGTTGAAGGATAAGGGGCAATGAGTGGAAGCTGAGGTGTAGGAAGTTTCATTTAAACATGAAGAGGATTTTTTTCCCTGTGAGGGTGACAGAGCACTGGAACAGGCTGCCCAGGGGAGTTGTGGAGTCTCCCTCCCTGGAGACATTCAAAACCTGCCTGGATGCATTCCTGTGTGATCTGGTCTAGGCGATCCTGCTCTGGCAGGGGATTGGACTGGACCATTCGAGGTCCCTTGCAGCCCCTGATGTTCTGTGATTGTTTCTAACATACTACTCTCATCACCTGCCTAATAGTGTATTGCTCTACAATTACTTGCTCTAGCTTTTGGTGAGATCCCAACTGTATTCTTGCGTGTTTTAGAACTAGAGAAGACACAAACAGATCTGCAGAGCAGATTACTTCAGCTGCACAAATCTCTGAGTTGGCTTAGAATGTTAACATACTGGAAGATAAGCTCTTTGTGATCTTTTCTGGCTTGCTGGAGGGTGGTTGTGTGTGAGGGAAACTGCAGCACAATTCCTGTGAACTGGGAGGGCTGAATTAAAATAACTGATGTGTTAACAGCAGAAGAAAACTGTTTCTTTTGAAGTACATCGCCTGAGCTGGTCCTTGGCACGTTTCCTCCAAGCCTGGGTGGAATGTGTGTTCATGTGCACACACATGTGGCTGCTGTGCCTGTGCAGGTGGGAATGAGGTTGCTAACTTGCTGCTGATGTGATTCTTTACTTCTTAGCGCTTCTTTGTGTGTTTCACTGAAGTAAATACCTTGTTTGGACTCTGAAATGGCATTGTCTAATCAGCCTTTTTTTATTTCTTCCTCCTCCTCTCTCCCCTTCCTCCTCCTCCAGTCAGCATATGCTGTGTCAGTGCTTAGAGAATGTGCTAAACTGAGACCTACAGATCCCACCGTTCCTCTCCTGGCTGCCAAAGTCTGCATTGGTTCCCTGCACTGGGTAAGCAAGCTGATGCAATTCTTGTTATGTAATGGATCAGGTGCTGCAGTGACAGTGTCACAGTGCAGTTGCAGTGGGGAGAAAGGGAATCCCTGTTAAAAAATGATATATGCATGCATGCCTTAAAAAAAATAATCTCAGCAATGAATTTTGCAGTGAGTCACCAACTTGCTGCACATTGGACAAAGGAGGAGGGGAAGAAAGCTGTAACAGCCGTTCTGGAGACTTGCTTCTTCAACTGAGTATCGAGTTGAATTGGCCACACTTATAACCCCTGGAAGACAAAAGTTAATTGTAAGTGGATTGTTAGACAGTTCAGGCCTACTGGACAGCTTGGTCCTTCATTCTCGAAGCTGCTGTGTCAGTGTTTTGTGTTCTGGTTGTGTTAATGTATGCCCCAGAAGCAGAGTGGGAGTGGAAGCCTTTGCCTGTGAAATTCTGATTATGCCAAGGATCAGAAGCATCTGTCAGTCTTTTGCTGCTTCGTTCAATTAATTGAATGGCAGCCTGCTGTTTTCACCTGTCCTCACCACGAGGTGTCCCTGCAGTCAGTGAAGGATTCTAATTGCTAGTAGAAGTAAAGCCAAGATGCAAGAAAGCATGAAAGAAAATGCTAGAAGAATCTGCCCAGATCTTGGTGAAATGTTGTAGAGGCTAAATTTGCTGTTACTGTGCCTCACTAGCAGTCCTCTTCCCCCGCCCCCCATCCTCTACATCTATCTGGAAGCTGATATTCAGCTAAACTTAGTTGAGCTGAATCAGTTAACACCACTGTCAGTGAGGAAATCTGGTTCTGTGTGGTTTTGAAAGAACTACACTGTTCAGACTGTAATGGTTAAGCTTACATGTGACTCAGCAAAACCTGGGAAGTGCCTTGTTCTAGGAAAAATCCTTTATGCCTGAGAGCCTTGAGGGAATCCTTGCTGAACTACCCAACCCTCTCTTCTCTATATAGAGCAATTTAACTCTTTTATACCTTTAGCTTAGTATCAAAATGTTGAGGGCTGAAAAGTCATCGAATCATAGAATGGTTTAGGTTGGAAAGGACCTCAAGGATCATCCAGCTCCAACCCCCTGCCGTTCAGTGATAGAACATTCACAGTGAGTGTTAACTTTTTTTAATAAAGCACTTTTTTTTTCCCGATTCTTAGAGCTCTTGAAAGAACTTTCACTGCACGTTGGCCACAACAACCCCAAACAGCACTACAGGCTGGGGACAGAGTGGCTGGAGGGCAGCCAGGAAGAAAGGGACCTGGGGGTACTAGTAGATAGTAGGCTGAAGATGAGCCAGCAATGTGCCCAGGTGGCCAGGAGAGCCAATGGCATCCTGGCCTGGATCAGGAACAGTGTGGCCAGTAGGACAAGGGAGGTTATTCTTCCCCTGTACTCAACACTGGTCAGGCCACACCTTGAGTCCTGTGTCCAGTTCTGGGCTCCTCAATTCAAGAGAGATGTTGAGGTGCTGGAAGGTGCCCAGAGAAGGGCAACAAAGCTGGTGAGGGGCCTGGAACACAAACCCTATGAGGAGAGGCTGAGGGAGCTGGGGTTGTTTAGCCTGGAGAACAGGAGGCTCAGGGCAGAGCTCATTGCTGTCTACAACTACCTGAAGGGAGGTTGTAGCCAGGTGGGGTTGGTCTCTTCTCCCAGACAAGCAGCAACAGGACAAGGGGACACGGTCTCAAGTTGTGCTGGGGGAGGTCTAGGCTGGATGTTAGGAGGAAGTTGTTGGCAGAGAGAGTGATTGGCATTGGAATGGGCTGCCCAAGGAGGTGGTGGAGTCACTGTCCCTGGAGGTGTTCAAGCAAAGCCTGGATGAGGCACTTAGTGCCATGGTCTGGTTGCCTGGCTAGGGCTGGGTGCTAGGTTGGACTGGATAATGTTGGAAGTCTCTTCCAACCTGGTTGATTCTATTCTAACAGAAAGGCTGGATGTTACAGTTGTGTTGAACACAATTATTAGTATCTCTGATGAAGTTTTCAAACCTTCATCACCTTGCAATTAATCTAAACCATCGGCAAGTATATTGATAATTTTGACTCTGAATCTAGAGGAACTTCATGGGCTGAATTTCTGCATTCATTTGGATCCATGGTGAGGACTGTAAGACCCTGATATCTTCCCCTGGCACTTCTACTGTATCAGTGATTGCCAGGAGACAAAACAAGACAAAAACCCAAACAAAAACCAACCAGACAAACCAACCGTTAAAAACTTCCAAACATCACCAACAAAACAACCAAAAACCAACCAGGTAAAAAACCAACCAGACAAACTAACCCTTAAAAACTCCCAAACACCACCAACAAAACAACCAAAAGCCAAGCAGGAAAAAACAAACAAACCAAACCTCACAACTAGAAAAGTTGTGCTGAATGTGAGGAAAGTCTTTCTCTGGGATCAGGCTAGTTTTTACCTATGAGCCTGTATTTTAGTGTGGGAGACAAACTTGCAATCTCCATATTGCAAATAAATTTTTGATTCTTCAACCTTCCTGCTCTGTAAACATGAATTCAATCAAGGGAAGACACTGGAGCTGTGAAGCCAGTGAAGTGAGACACTCTGTTGGACCTGATACTTACAAACAAGAAAGGGGGGTTGGGAATGTGAAGTATAGGGGTAGCTTAGGTTGCACTATAAGGTGGTAAAGTTCAGGATCCTGAGAAGGCAACAAAGCAAAGAGAAGAACAGTTCTTTCAGATGTGTTGTGGCTGACTGACCACACTTAAACACCAACAAACTGCAGCCTTCTTGAAGTTACTCTTGATTCTTGCTAACCCGTGACTAGCCTTTGAACAAAATGTGTCTTGCGTTACTGCGGGCTAAAATCAAGCTCCCTTGGATGTTCTTATGCTTAACAGGAGCAATGAAGTTTTAACAGAGGCATTCTACCAAACACTGAGTCATTGATGTATGTTGAGGTAAAAGGACAACATTTCTGTACTGTGAGAAAAGACAATGGCAGAGAATCCCTTTGGTTTTATGTGCTCCTGTGGTATGTCTGCAGGACTAAATTTCAAACGATGCCATTAAAGTCTGCTGACTGTGATGGATGAGAAGTTGAATGTGAAATTATGAACCCAAATTGGGGATACTGCTCAGCCAGGAAATAGGCAGATTCAAGATTTGTCTTTCTCATTCATGCTTCTCCCTAAAATCTCTTTGGATCCACTAGCACAGATAGCATAGAAAAAAACTTTCTTAGAGAGAGAAAAGATGACGAGACTGTAATTCAGTTCTAACTCTGTCCTCAGGCAATCGAGTATCTCCGGGTTTCTCACACATGGCAGAGCTGGTAAAGCAACAGTCTAGCCCTAAAAAAAATAAGAGAAAGGAAATATGAACTGAGTTTGGTTATTGCAAAGTAAAAGGTTTTCCCCTGTGTACTGTGTTTTCACTGTATAGAATGCCATCAGACCATGGCTCAGAAATGGGGTGCAGTGTGAAATCCAGACGTGATTTCACAAGAGGCTACTGCAGTTATCTAGACCACAACTTCATGAACTAGAACCAAATGAAAAATATTCCTCTCCCCCCTTCCTTTCACTCAGTGTCCTGTGCTCTACCCTGATACCAAACTTGATGATGCTATTGCAGAGGTTTAAGGGGAGTCAGAGGGAAATCAGAGTGAGCATCTTTTAAAATAACTGAAGTTCACTCATCTCACAGTCAAAAGGATGCTTCTGGTATTACTGNCCAGCAGCCCCAGCTCCCCAGCAGGCAAAGAGCCCAGAGCAAAGCCCAGGGCAAAGTGACAAGTGACTTTATGTTTTCCTTTCTCTTTTTTTACACATCTCAGCAAGACCATGAGCAAAGTAGACCTCACCATTGTTTTCATTTCACAGCCTATGATCTAGTCCTTCTCAACCAAAACATTCTAGCTTGCTTCAAACTAGCACACTGGCAAACTCCTGTACATAATAAAGACCTAGCTGCTTAGCAGACCTGTTTTTCTGAATGTCATCTTTACAGTAACTATTTGCAATTACATTACGTGGCAATCAAATCAGAATTGAATCATTTAAAATGAAAGTGAACCAGATTATCAATGCCACTATGAAGCAGGAAGGAGGATAGACATGGGATATGGGAACAGTTTAATGGACAAATGCTAGCAGTTAAAAATCATAGAATGTCAGGGGCTGGAAGGGACCTCAAAAGCTCATCCAGTCCAAGTCACCTACCAGATCAGGATAACCTAGACCAGATCACACAGGAACATATCCAGGTGGGTTTTGAATATTTCCGGAGAGGGAGACTCCACAACCCGCCTGGGGAGCCTGTTCTGTCACCCTCACAGGCTAAAAATTCCTCCTCATGTTTAAATGAAACTTCCTATGCCTCAGCTTCCACCCATTGCCCCTTATCCTGTCATTGGGCATCACCCAGCAGAGCCTGGCTCCAGCCTCCTGGTGCTCACCCATTACATCTGTATAAAGATTGGTGAGGTCAGATCTATCTTGTTTTTCAGAACATGTAAAATATGATTAATTTCTCAATTAGGAAATAATGTCCTTGATTGCTGGCTAGGCAAGAAAAGGATGAAATCACTTCACCATTTATCCAAGTGAAACAGCTAATTTATATGTCCTGCATCTGTGAACTTAGAGCCCTTTGGCACAGTATTGTACTCTGTTTATTGTCTGTGAACAAGCAGTACTTTGGTCTTATTTCAGTTACAAGCAATAAAAAAAATCCCTAAAACATTTATGCAGCTAGACAATTACAGAGTGTCAGGAGGCACACATAACAGTTGCTTTCCTGATTAGTCTAGTGACACCTTAACTTGTCTTCCTGGCTTCATACATGGTGTCTCAGAACCAGGGAAAACAAAAACTCAATTGAAATGTGCCAAAGTGATTTAAATCATTGAGCGTGCTGGGGTCCCATCTGTGAGATAATCTCTCAATGCAGGACAAATCAAAGTTAAACATAGGTACACTCATAATCTGCTGTGGAATAGAATCATAGAACCAACCAGGTTGGAAGAGACCTCCAAGATCATCCAGTCCAACCTAGCACCCAGCCCTAGCCAGTCAACCAGACCATGGCACTAAGTGCCTCATCCAGGCTTTTCTTGAACACTTCCAGGGGTGGTGACTCCACCACCTCCCTGGGCAGCCCATTCCAATGCCAATCACTCTCTCTGCCAACAACTTCCTCCTAACATCCAGCCTATAGTTCCCCCAGCACAACTTGAGGCTGTGTCCCCTTGTCCTGTTGCTGGTTGTCTGGGAGAAGAGACCAACCCCACCTGGCTACAACCTCCCTTCAGGTAGTTGTAGACAGCAATGAGGTCCCACTTGAGCCTCCTCTTCTCCAGGCTGCACACCCCCAGCTCCCTCAGCCTCTCCTCATAGGGTTTGTGTTCCAGGCCCCTCCCCAGC